>CM029436.1:13554856-13757356 GCA_017140255.1 Eucalyptus paniculata subsp. matutina | reverse complement strand
GGTCCACAGAAACAAAATGTAGGACTAGTGCCAAAAGTGAATCACGGAAGAAAGGACTCACTGAGCCGGGATCACTAACTAATACTAATCTAATACTAATAGAATAGAAAAGAACTGTCTTTTCTGTATGCCCTACTTGAACCCCCGAATCGTTCGGCCTATGTGGTAAAGTGAAATGCCGGTGATCTGTGGAGTTGAGTGCTCGAGTTCCTCCATGTGCAACAGTAGCCAAAAGCCCAGTTCTGTACCCATTAGACTCTAAACCCAAGTGGATCCAATTTTGAAAATCATTATGTTTCACTAGTTTAGCAAGTGAACTGGTGTTCAGACTGGTTCAATTTGATTTTTGCCAAACCATCCGCACTACTTTTTTAGTTTTGGGTGAATAGATCAAAGAGAAAAGTAATGGAATTGGCCAAGAAAAAAGGGCAAGAGCAATGCTTTATGGCAGAAAATCTAAAGGCAATCAACATTGAGAACTTTATGGTCTTTGAATGGGCCTAACATATAGCCACTGAAATCTTTTTGACATATGGCATCTAAATATAACTTAGGTATATTAGACACTATAATCGTCCAAGTCAACACTTCTTTCTGCATCATCCAATCTATAAGGTGAGTGAACCTAGTTGGCAAAATCATTTATCATGGAAATTTATTTAACAAACGCCTCAAATTGTGTCAAATTTGGAAAAAAAAAAATGAGGTACTTTATTAAAAAAGAAAAGTATAGGTACTCAATTGTAAACTGAAGAAATGTTTGGATAATATCAATGTCATTATCCTCAACTTCTAAAAGAAAGATGTTATTTGTGAAGGCAACCGTAAGGTGGTAAAATTGGAAATATTCACCGTAGTGGCAATGCTAACGGCAACAACACAAACATGGCCGTGCTTCAATGGTGCTCTATCCTGCCCCTTCCCTTTTTAACTTTTTGCCATTTCTTCTTTTTAGTTTTTCTCTTTGCTTTTTTTTTTTTTTGCTTTTATTGAACTCAAATTTGAAAAGATATAATAGTGATTAATGAATGAAAAAATCCGAAAATGTTTAAACCCAAAATGAGTTGGAGGAAAATTATGGTATTACTAATATTAAGCAAGACTTGTTGTGCATGGAAATTTTACTAGCAATGGCAAGAAAGACATTAAGTCTTATGTTCCTGGCACCTATTGAAGTTTCTTTTCCACCGACAAAAGTTGTGTACCATCAAATGACGTGCAAAAGTCTGAGTCTTTTTTAAATTTATTATAGCTTCTTTTCCTTCATCAAAAGACGTGCATCATCAAAAGCTGTGCAAAGAGCCTTCTTGGAATCTATTATAGCTTCTTTCCCATCATCAAAAGATGTGGATGGAAATTTTACTAGCAAGCAGGAAAGACATATTAAGTCTTGATGTTTCTGACATCTATTAAAGTTTTTTTTTCCACCGACAAAAATTGTGTGCCATCAAATGATGTGTAAAAGTCTTGAGTCTTTTTGAAATCTATTATAGATTCTTTCCCATCATCAAAAGATGTGCACCATCAAAAGCTGTGCAAAGTCTGAGCCTTCTTAGAATCTTCTTTCCCATCATCAAAAGACGTGCAAAGAAAACGATATCTTTCCGAAATCTGTTATAATTTCTTTCCCACCATCATAAGACGTGCAAAATCTTTGGTCTTGTTGGAATTTATTAGTGTCTTTTCCACTCATCAATCTTTCACTTTCGCTTCACTTTCTTAAAAAAAAAAAAAAAAGATTATGATGTCTTTAGTCAGGGAAAGCCCTTGTCAGAAGATGATATCTTTAGTAGGTGAAAGGCCCGATCTTCTTGGACTTTATGATTCTCTTTCCATTGCTCATCATCGCTTTGCTTTGCCATCACTTCTACAGTGGACTGATTCACTCGTGACCATTGGGGAGGTCTTTCTCGATTCTTCTTTCGAGTTCTGTTCGACAAGCCATTGGACTATGTGCAAGGTGATGGAATCAACATTGCCTTGCTCAATATGTACATTAATAATTTTGTTATATTCTCTCGTGTTTCAATCTTAAATATTTGATTTTTTTGTCTACAAAAATTTTTACCAAAAAAATTCAAATCTTGATATGTTTCTCTCTTTCCACATAAACGTACATGAATACAATTTCCTCATATCATATAAATAGCTTTTTATGAATTAATAATTTGAATTTTGCAAAATCTTTTGGGTGTTAATCTTTACATGCAACTAGTATGCACTTTTGCTAGTTTTGTTAAATAAAACTATCTTCTAATTCATTTATATCAAAATGATCAATGTTGTTCTTCCATTAATTTAAGTTTAGGGACAATCAATTATCCAATGACTAAATTAAACATGTACAAAAAGTTTATGAATCAAATTGAACAAATTAGAAGTTTAAGAACAACATTGCACATCGGGCTAAAGTTCAAGGACTATATTGCACGTTGAGCTAAATTTCAAAGACCATTTTGCATCATTTTTTTAAAGAAAATATAGCTAACATGTCTGCTAATGTGATATTCAACATTGTTATGACATGTTCCAACCTCTTGAGAGAGCACTCCAAGAAAATGGTAATGACTTGGATTCGGCCATTAGTAGGAATCTGTTGATCATTGTTCTGAAAGCTGCCGTATCACTGCAACATCACATTTGTTTCATGAACTGCTCTTAGCAAATAAGCAGAAGCAACGTCATTACTTGACATATTTGGTGTAGCTTTGCTATAAGGAAGATCCTCCTCCATTGGAACAAAAGGTCACAGAATTAGGACAGCATCTGTTATCTTCCCTGTACCATTAGTAATGCGACATTCATTATTTCTTTCTACTAAGGTAAGGTATAGGAAATATGTTTCGTCAAGAGGTCCAGCATAGTTTCTAGCTTCATCTCAAAGGAAAGGTAATGTAAATAGAATGCACATCTACCGCCGAGGAACTTAGCCTTATCTGGTTTGGTTGCTTTTGGTGTGTAGATGAAAAGACTCCTTTCGCAATTCTAATGCAAAAAAGGGCGAAATTATTCCGAATTTCGGGTCTCCTTACTTACCATCTCCATCTCCATCTCCGTCAAGCTTGGGCGCTTCACCTTTGTTTTGTTTTCTTCTCATCTCCTTCTGCTAATAATGGCAGACAAGGGACCCATTCCATTTTCTAAAAGTTGTTCTACCGACATTAAAGCAAAGTGGGTTGATCAACAAAACTGTGTTTGTGGAGCCAAAGGGAAAAAAAGGAAGGCTTGAACTTTGCGGTCGTCGCTTTAAGCTGAGCCCTCGCTGAAATTTCCAATGACAAGTCGTTGATGAAGCCAACTCTTGTTCTAAATAAGATGGAACTAAGCAAAAAGATAGAAAAAATTCAATACGCTCTGGAAATTTTCAATTATTGCTTACAAATTCCTAAAATGAAAGATTTAAAAGTAAATACATGATGATTATATACCCATGGATAAACGGGTATCAATACATCCATGTATATGTGTACTCATTAACGAGCCCTATTAATTATTTCTTTTTCCTTTTTCCAAAATTTATGAATAAAAAACAGAAAAAGAATTAGTAAGTGAGTAAACATCCTGTTTATGATATCTAAAATATATTTGAATTCAACCCCAATTAATGAGGTCCTTTAATTATGAAATTCAAAATCTATGAAAATTACTAATGTTCCTATCAGTGCTACGCACCGACCTAGACATATGAGTATTGTGCACATATTTTCAGATCACATGTAATTCAAAATAATGAATTAGCATAAAATGAACTGTGGTTAATTGTTAACGTCACTCAAACCTCATAACTTGGCATGCTTGGACCAAACATAAGTGCCTACACAAAAAATTTAAAATTGACAAATGCACTAATCTAATTTGATACATGGAGGCCTCAAATGCCAACAATATTGATTTTCAGTTTTTCTTTTTTCACAAAATAAAAAAAAAATTATTGAATTCGTGAAGTTATAGAATATTAAAAGAGAAGAAAATATATAAAATACTGACCATAATGCCAGTAAAGAGCACCAAAATTAATGGATGACAGAGTATTTCAATACTATGGAAATATTTGTAAAACTTTATGATTTTACAACTATCATTAACAATTGCGTTGTATATATAAAAAATGTTTTTGGCTTAATTTGATTTTGCTTTATTTCAAGCATTTGGGATTTGGCTGAATAAGGAAAAAAGAAAGACATTCAGAGGAGGCGCTTATTCAATTTTACATGCGAGTGGTTGAAGCAAAAACTCCTTAATAGGAACATCATCAATTTCATTCTACATCTATGGCTTCCAAAAATATTTAAATTTACTGAAATAAAACAAGATTGCTAGGTGCATGAAATTTCTTACCTATGTGCTGGCAATCAAGTGTCTAAAGTTTTTTTTCATTCAATTAATTACCTCGACATTTCGAATATGGGTCAACACGAGACCTCCATTGAATTGCGAACAAAAAATGTCTGTATGACACCAACCCTATCAAGTATTTGTTAACTGTTTATGTTGGCCTCCGATATATTCTTTGTGATATCAATTTTATCTCTTGCGGGTTAGACATGTGATGATAATCTTGTTAATATGATGTCCAACCGAAAGAAAATCAAGTAGAAAGAAGAATTTTATTCTTCAATCAAATGTTTGATAATCCACTACAAATGACCAGATGATTCAAGAAGAAAATCTAAAGGAATTTGACATTGAGAACTTTATAGCCTCCCAATGTGCTTGACATTTAGCCGCTGAAATCTTTTGGCATGTGAAATTAACAAAACTATCTCTTATTTTCTTTCCCACGAAAGAATGAATAAACTCATTGGGACAATGATATCGCAAGTATTTGAATTATTAACCCTTTCACGATCAGTTCCTAAAGTTTTTTCATTCAATTAATTATCTCAATTTTTCACGTGGGCCAACGTGAGGCCCTCATTAATATTGTCGATGGAAAATGTTTACATGACGCTAACGCTATTAAATAGTTGTTAAATGTCCATATTGGTGTCCAATATAGCATCTTGAGGTGTTGCCAAGTTAGTGGAGATATTGGATGCTAAGATTGTCTAAACCAACACAAACTCTCTCCACATCATCTAATTCGCAGGGTAAGTGAATCATGTCAATAAAATTATCACCACATGGCAATTTTTTAATGGATGCCTCAAATTGAGACAAATTTGCAAAAAGAAAAAATATTAGAAATTAATCCAGACATAACGCATGGAAGTTCTATTAGTAACGGAAAAAGGGACGTTCTCATGGGGATAGATAAGGAGGGATGAGAAAAGTGAACCAACAAACTTCAATTTGCGTCCGGGAAAGTCTTGGTGAAATCTATTAGAGTTTCTTTCCCGTTAACGCTTTTTCACTTTTGCTTTACTTTCCAGACTAAAAAGCACACGGTATCCAGTAAAGTCTGGGATAGTGGGATGTTATCCGAATATCATGAAAGGAGCACTTGTGGACAAAAAGTACTGATGTGCATCTGAAAGGCACCCAAAATTGAATGATTGCCAGAGTGCTGTAGCCTTATCCCAGATAGCATCATTACTTTAATACTTTTGACATATGGACATGACTATACGAAAAATCATTCAAAAATGCATAAATCTATTGTACATCCATTGATTCAACCCTAAACTTTTCTAATCCTTTAGAGGATTTGGTTGGAAATCGCTTAATTGGCGGTCAGCCATGTTAAGACTAAATTGGCTAAATTAAAAAATTTAAAATTAAATTGACCGATATATAATAGGTTTATAAATTTTTGGACAATTATCTCCTGGCTTTACAACTATCGTTAATGATCAACTTGTAGTAATCCATGATGAAGACAATCAGGGAATATTTTTTGGCTCAAAAAATGTACAAACTATTATTTACAAAAAAGACTAGTTAGGCAAGTTAGCTTTAATTGGTAGAACAGACAGATAAATAAGGAACATATAAATATGCCAGTTTCTTCAATTGAATAAAAGAAAACTTAGTAAAGTTTTAAATTTTGTTTGCCAATTGCATGTGATAATAATATTATAGATTAACATAATGTCCATCCGACAGAAAATCAAGTACATAGAAAGAATCTATATTCAATCAAATGTTTGATAATCCACAAAAATATTTCGATGTCATTATCCTCAACTTCTAAACCATGCTAAGAAAAACAACTTAGGAAAAATGTTATCTATGAAGGTCACCATAAGGAGGCGAAGTTGGAAATAGTCACTGTAGCGGCAGTGCTAATGGCAACAACACAGGCCATGGCCATGCTTAAATGGTGCTCTATCTTGCCCCTTTCCTTCTTTATTTCCTTTTATAACATTTTTGCTGTTTCTTCTTGTCAGTTTTTCTCTGCTTTCTTCTTTTCTTTTGTTGAACTCAAATTTGAAAAGATATACTAGAGATTAATGAATGAAAAAAAAATCCCAAAATAATTAAATCCGAAAAGAGTTGAAGGAAAATTATGGTATTGTTAATTTTAAGCATTTTTGTAATGCCTGGAAATTCTACTGGTAATGGCAAGAAAGTCATAAAGTCTTGATCTTCCGGCATCTATTGAAGTTTCTCTCCCATTAACAAAAAAATGTGCCGAAGTCTTGGTTTTCCTAAAATTTATTAAAGTTTCTTTGCCACAATCAAGACGTGCCCAATCAAAAGATGTGCAAAGTCTTGGTATCTATTAGTTTCTTTCCCATCATCACTCTTTCACTTTTGCTTCACAAAGTCCTTGTCTGAAAATGATATTTTTAGTAGGTGAAAGTCCTAATCTTCGACTTTATGATTCTCTCTCCATTTGCTCATCATCACTTTGCTTCGCCATAACTTCTACAGTGGACAATTCGCTCTTGGCCATTAAAGAGATCTTTCTTGGTTCCTTCTTTTGGGTTCTGTTCAACAAAATTGAGTTCTCTTGGACTATGTGTAAAGTGATGGAATCAACATCACCTCGCTCAATATGTACATCAATAATTTTGTTATAATCTAATTCGATCTTAAATATTTGATTTTTTTTCTATCTTTTAAAGAATTTTACCAAAAAATTAAAATCTTGATATGTTTCTCTCTTTCCATGTAAACATACATGGATACAATTTCCTCATATCATATAAATAACTTTTTATGAATTAATAATTTGAATTTTGCAAAATCTTTTGGATGTTAATCTTTAAACGCAACTAGTATGCACTTTTGCTAGTTTTATTAGATAAAACTATATTCTAATTCATTTATATGAAAATGGTCAATGTCGTTCTTCCATTAATTCAAGTTTAGGAACAATCCAATGACTAAATTAAACATGTGCAAAAAATTTAGGGACTAAATTGAATAAATTAAAAGTTCAAAGATGACATCGCACATTGGGTTAAAGTTCATGGACTACATTACACATTAGGCTAAACTTCATGCAGCACCTTCTCAAGAAAATATAACTAACATGTATGCTAATATGACATTCAACATTGTTATGACATCTTCCAGCCTCTTGAGGGAGCACTCGAAGAAAGTGGTAATGACTTTGGATTCAGCCATTAGAAGATTGAATGAACATGCTTGGGATCTGCTGATCATCGTTGCTGAAAATTGCCGTATCACTGCAACATCACATTTGTTTTGTGAACTGCTCTAGCAAATAAGCATAAGCAACATCATTACTTGCAACATCACATATTCGATTTTTCGTCTTTCTTTTTTCACAAAATAAAAAATTATGGAATCTACGGAGTTATTAACTATTAAAAGAGGAAAAAACATATATGATAATGACCATAATGCTGTGAAGAGCACCAAAATTAAATGGATGAGGGGGTATTTCAATATTGTTGAAATATGTGTATAACTTTACGACTATCATTAATAATTGCCTTTTATATATAATATTTTTTGGCACATATATATGATTTGATGGCGCCTTGTTTCTAGCATCTAGGATCTGGCTAAATAAGGAAAAGAGAAAGACAATTAGGGTTCGTTCGTTTTCGCAGAAAATGACTTTGGAGAAAATATTTTCCGAATTTTTTAATGTTCGTTTATGGAAAATAAACTAGTCAAGGAAAATGTTTTCCATCATTGGAAAATACAACCTTTAAAGTGAGGAAAACCTTTTTCACTTTTGAAAAATGGAAAATGTTTTCCATGACTTCTTCTCTCTTACTTTTTTTTATGAATACATTTTCATTTTATTTTTATATTTTCTTTTTCTCTTTTCTTTTTTTTTAAATCGAGTTTTTAATTTCTTTTCTTTTCTTTCTTTCCTTTTCATCTTCTTCTTAGGCGGTGGCGCGACCGTCACGCGACATTTGGTGATCGGCCGTGGCCGGCGACCGGCCGAAAGCCAGCGGCCGGCGACCTTGCCAGCCGCGCCCTAGGCCAGTGAGGCTTCGCCTAGCCGGATCTAGCAAAGCCGAGATCGGGCGAGGCGAAGCTCTCGCTAGCCTAGGCGGAGCTCGTGGCTCACCAGATTCGGCGAGCTGGGCGAGGCTCGGGCCTCTCCCGAGCTCGCTTGATCTGGCGGCGAAGCTTGGGCTCGCTTGGATCAGGAGCTCGAGCTCCACCACCAGATCTGGTGAGCTTAAGCGAGATAGGCCGAGCCTCGAGCCTGCCAGTTTTGGCCACCAGGTCTTGGTCGGTGGCCGCGCTTAGCCACCATCGTCGGGCGGGAAGGAGGCGGCGGTGGCGGAAGGAGGAGGAAGAAGGAGGAGGAAGGAGGAAGGAGGAAGGAAAAGAAAAAGAAAAAGAAAAAAAAAACTTCTATTTTTAAAAAATAGAAATAATTAAAAATTCAATTTTTAAAAAATATATAAAATAAAATAAATTGTTTGGTCAATTAAAAATATTAAAATTCAATTTTTGATAATTTTTCCCAAACAATTAAATGAGCTAACGAACAGTGAAAAATATTTTCCACTTAAATTTTAAGTTTTGTAGAACACCTTTGGAAAATAGAGTCATTTTCCTAGAAAATGACTTCCAGGAAAATATTTTTCGGAAACATGATATTTTCCGCGAAACGAATAGACCCTTAGAGGAGGCGCTTATTCGATTTACGTACGTGGGATTGAAGCAAACCCCTCATAAAAGAAACATCATCAATTTCACTCTGTATCTATGACTTCCGAAATAATTTAAATTGACTGAAATAAAACTAGATCGCAAGGTGCAGGAAATTTCTTATCTACGAACTGTCAATCAAGTATCTAGAGTTTTTTTCATCCAATCAATTGCCTCGACATCTCGAATGTGGGTCAACGCTAGACCTCCATTTAATCATGAACGATAAATGTCTATATGACATCAACGCTATTAAGTGGTCGTTAACTACTTATATTGGCCTCCAATATATTCTTTGTGGTATCAATTTTGTCTCTTGTGGGCATTCCAGATGAAATCAATTGATCTCTCGAAAAGTTGGAACAAATTATCTACAAAAAATATTATTTAGGCAAATTAGATGTAATTGGTGAAGAAAAGATAGTAAGGTCTAAATTATGTGTGCCCATACAATTACATGTGATGATAATACTATTAATATGATATCAACCAAACTAAAATCAAGTACTGAGAAAAAGTTTTATATTCAATCAAATGTTTGATAATCCACTAAAAATTTTGAAGTGTAAAGCTTGAATTTTCATGATCAAATGATTAGAAAAAAATCTAAGGGAAATCGACATTGAGAAACTTTGTAGTCTTCCAATGTTCTTGACATTTAGCCATTGAAATCTTTTGATGCATGAAATTAACAAAGCTATCTCCTGTTTTCTTTCACACGAAAGACTGAATAATCTCACAGAAGAAAATTATTAAATGGAGACCAAGCAATGAATTGAGAGGATGCGTTTGTGGAACAAATATTGTGTAAACAAAAGTATGTTTGAGATTTGAGCCTAAACCATTGATTTTGTGATAAACTCTTTGGGACAATGACATTACAAGTACTTGAATTATTAGCCCTTTCACAACTAGGCACATAAAGTTTTCTCATTCAATCTTTTTTCTCACTTTTTCATGGGGGTCAATGTGAGGCCTTCGTTAATGGTGCGAACGAAAAATGTTGACATGACGCCAACATTGTTAAACAATTGTTAAATGTCCATATAGGTGTCCAATATGGCATCTTGAGATGTTGCGACGTTAATAAAGACATTCGATGCTAAGATTATTTAAGCCAATACAAACTTTCTCTCCACATCACCCAATCCACGGCGTAAGTGAATCGTGCCAATAAAATCATTACGATGTGGCAATTTTTTAATAAATGCCTCGAATTGAGACAAATTTGAAAAAAGAAAAAATAATAGAGATTAATCCAAACATAACGCATGCAAGTTCTTCTAGTAATGGAAAAAGAGAGAACATGGGGATCCATGAGGAGGGATGTGAAAAGCAAAGCAACAAACTTCAATTTATGTCCTGCAAAGGTCTTGGTCTTCCAGACCTGGAATTTAATGGAGTTTCTTTGCCATTACCTCTTTTTGTCTTTTGCTTCACTTTCCAGACAAAATATTCGGAGAAATTTTTTGAATATTACCAAACAAGCACTAGTGGATAAACAGTATTATTTATTTATTTATTCCGCTAACCACTAATGTGCTTGTGAAAAGCACCCAAAATTAAATGAATGCCAGAGTGCTATAGCCTTGTCCCAAGAAAGCGTCATTACGATTTCAATATTTTGACAAATGTATATGACTTTATGAAAGATTATCCAAAAAATCCATAAATCTATCATACAATGACTAATTCAATTCTATACTTTGATATGTTGTCACATCAACTAAGATATATTAGATGCTAATATTGTCTAACTCAACACGCTTTCTCACTACTCATCACTTTATTTGTAAGATTAGTGGCCACCTCAGTTATTATGTTTAACTTTTGCTGGGCAAGTGAATCACATGGAAAAATCATATAGCATGACAAGTTATTTAGCCGATGCCTTAAATTGACCCAAATTTGAAAAATTGAGGTTCTTGATTGAAAGAAAAAAAGTTTAGGTTCCCAATTGTAAATTGAACAAGAGCTTAGGTACTTATGACGTCATTATTCTTAACTCTGAAAACACTCTAGGAATAATATCTTAGGGAAATGTTGTCTATGAAGGTGACATTAAGCAGCGCTGCTAATGGCAACGGCTTGGCAGTGGCCGAGGGACGGTGGTGCGCTCTCTTGCCCAATTCTTGCTTTTTTTTTTTATTTTTTCCTTCTTTAACTTTTTGCCCTTTCTTCTTTTTCTTTTTATATTTGCTTATTTTATTTTATTTTATTTTATTTTATTGAACCTGAATTTCAAAAGAACCATGGAAATCTAGAAATAATTCTAATAGACAAGTACAAGAGAAATTACTGAATGAAAAATCACAGTAAGATTAAGCATTAAAAAAGTCGGACGAAAACTTTGGTGGGTCGATTTTTAAGCATGGCATGTAACGCGTGGGGAAATTGTACTGGTAATGGAAAAACAAAGGCTTTCACATGGGGAGGAAAGAGAGGGATGCGAGAAGTGAACCAACAAAACCAATTTGCGTCCTGTCCTGCAAAGTCTTTGTCCTTTTCATTTTTTCTCTTTTGCTTCTGCTTCACTTTCTAGGCAAAAAGTACCTGGTGTCCAGTAAAGTCTTGGTCTTCCCGAGTGTATGGTTTATGTACATGAACAGAGCACTTGTGGACAGAAAGCATCGTTAAAAGTCTTGGTCTTTGTTTACACCCTTTGGTAGATGAAGTCTTGGTCTTCGGGGACTTTAAAGTTGTCTCTCTCCATTAACTCATTATCATTTTGCTTCAACATAACCCTTGATTGACTCTACACCCACTGATTCACCTATGGCCATTGAAAGATCTTTTTGGGTTTCTTTTTAGCTTCCTTCTTATACTAATTTATAGTATTTTTAATTTTAAACAGGGCATGTAACGTGTGAGAATCTACTCTAAATGGAAAAAGAGACATTGACCTAGGGAGGAAGATGAGGGATGTGAAAATTGAAGCAATGAAGCCAATTTGTGCCTGGAAAATCGTTTCTTCCCCATTAGCTCTTTTTCACTTTTCCTTCCCTTTCTAGGCCCAAAAAAAAAAAAAAAAAGTGCATGATATCTAGTAAAGTCTTGGTCTTCTCGATGAAAAGTACTTTATGAATATACCATCACAACAAGCAATTTAAGTTTAGACCGAAGAGAACATGTTTTGATGCACATTGTATTCTTGAGTTAGATAAATCAATTATTCTCATTTTTCTCCGAATCGAGACTTTTGGCTATCGTTTGAAAGAGGGGGCCTTTTCTTGTGGCCATCCAAAACAAAGGATACGATTTGATATTTCTTCACTTGACCAACTTAGAAGGCATGCATATCTTCATAAAAAATTTATAACTTACAAATGTTCTGTTGGCTTTTTTATTTATTTTAAATATAGGGTTTTATGTGGCAGCTGTAGTGCTAAAAATTTGCAACAAAATGGGTAGTAATGATATGATAAAGGGTGTTGAAGTAGTTGTTGATGACCATGAATCACTAGATAGAAGAATCATGGTCCTTTGAAAGGAAAAGCTAAACCAAGGCAACTTGCTTGATGGATTAGTTTGTGATTTATGAATTATTTGCTTATTTTGGAGTAAAATTAAGCAACTTGCTTCATGGACTTGTTGGTGTACCTGACTTTTCCCAAAGCACATGTTTTTGTTCTCCTTATCGAACAGTCTAATCTTTGATGACTTGTAGATGTATAATAGAAAGTAAGATGCCAATGTTAGGTGGATCATCAACATTTATTTCAATTGGTGCAAGTTGCACAAAGATGTTTATTTGTTAGTCGTATTAATTGTGGTCAGCTTCATTTGTCTCTAGACAAGAAAAAGGGTCAGGCATTGCCAACTAACAATGTACAATGTACTAGATATACTCTAGGCATCACACTTATGAATAGGAGAATCGTGCAAAGGACCACAATTCTCCTATCAAGCAATTCTCGATCATCAATTACTACATCAGCTCGCTGCCCGTGTTGTTGTGAATCTTTAGCACTATAACTGCCACGTAAAAGCCTTCATTGATCGCATATTCACCAATAACGCATCAAATAAAGACATTGAAATCATAAGGTTACTGAGAATGTCTTGGTCTTCCAAGACTAAATAGTTTTTCTTTTTTTCCTCTCCATTACCTCACTTCTGCTTCACATGAGAGAGAACTAAGCAAAAAGATATGAAAAATTCCATAAGTTGCGAACAATTACAGCTGTTGCCCATGAATTCCTAAATTGAAAGATTCAATTTAAAAAAAATACATACACACATATTATAAGCTGATGCTTAGCATGGGTACTTATACACACACACACACACACACAAAGACATTGTGCACATATTTTCAGATTACATGTAATTAAAAATTAGGAATTAGAATAAAATGGACAATTTCTGTGGTTGATTGTTTCCAAATATTACTTAGAACTTGGCATACTTGAACCAAATGTAATTTACACGCAACAAAGAAAAATCGTCAAATGCACTAATCTAATTTGGTCCAGAGAGGCCTCGATTGCAAGCAATGTCGATTTTAATTGACTATTGTAAGTTTAAAAAAAAAAATACAGAACTTACCATAAACCAGGGAAAAGCACCAAAATTAAATAGATGACAATATCGTGCAAATAAAATCATTACAACCTAGCAATTTTTTAACAGATGCCTCAAATTGAGACAAATTTGAAAAAAGAAAAAGTAAAAGAGATTAATCCAAACATAAAGCATGGAATTTCTACTAGTAATGGAAAAAAGAGACGTTCTCATGGGATGCAAGAGGAGGGACGTGAAAAGCGAAGCAAAAAATTTCAATTTGTGTCCAGTAAAGTCATGGTCTTCCCGAAATTATTGAAGTTGCTTTCCCATGACCACTTTTTCTCTTTCGCTTCATTTTCCAGACAAAAAGGCATATGGTATCCATGAAGCCTTTGGAGCAATTCTGCTTAGTAGTACCAAACAAGCACTTGTGGACGAATAGTATCTTATTTTGATTCCCCTGACCACTGACGTACGTGTGAAAAGCACCCAAAATTAAATGGATGACAGAGTGTTATAGCTTTGTCCCAAGAAAGCATCATTACTACTTGAATACTTTTGACGTACGTATATGACTTTACGAAAAATTATCCAAAAATCCAAAAATCTATTAGATGACGAATAATTCGTTTTAAACTTTGATATAATACCATGTTAACCAAGATATATTAAATGCTAATATCATTTAAGTCAGTGCACTTTCTCTCTCCTAATCACTCAATCTGTAGGGTAAGAAGCCATGTCAACTATTATGTTTAAATTTTCCTGATTAAGTGAGTCATATAAGCAAAATTACATAACATGACAAATTATTTAACCGATGCCTCAAATTGAGCCAAATTTGAAAATTTGAGGTTCTTGATTAAAAAAAAAAGAAAATTATTCCTGTACTCGATCGTAAACTAAACTAGAGCTCAAGTACTTACGATATCATTATTCTTAACTCTTAAATCGCGAGTAACATCACTCTTGCTTCTTCTTCTTTTCCCTTCTTAAGTTCTTTTTGCTTTTTTCTAGAACATAAATTTGAAAAGATACATGAAAATTTAGACACAATTCTAATAGACAAGTACAAGAGATATTACTGAATGAAAAATCACAATACGATTAAGCATGAAAAAAAGAATTGGACAAAAATTATAGTACCAATCAATTTTAAGCATGGCATGTAACGTGTGGGAAATTCTACTAGTAGTGGAAAAATAAAGGCATTCACATGGGGATGGAAGAGGAGGGACGTGAAAAGCAAAGCAATAAAGCCAATTTGCATCTTGCAAAGTCTGTCTGTTTTCAATTACTCTCTTTCGCTTCTGCTTCACTTTCTAGACAAAAAGTACATTATGTCCATTAAAGTCTTGGCCTTCCTGATGAAATGTCCTTTATGAGTGTATTATCACGACAAGCAATATGAGTTAGCCTAAAGAGGGCACGTTTTGATGCACATTGTGTCCTTGAGTTAGACAAATAAATTGTTCTGCTTTTTTCTCCATAGCAAGACTTTTGGTCGTCGTCGTCTGAAAGAGAGGACCTTTTATGTGGCCATCCAAAACATAGAATAAGAGGTGATCACATTACCAACTTAGAGGGCATGCACATCTTCATAAAAAATTTATAATTTACAAATGTTTTGTTGGTCTTTTTTTTTTTTTTAGTATGGGCTTTTACGTGGTAGTTATAGTGTTAAAAATTTATAGCAAAATGGGCGAGGATGATCTGCTGAAGGATACTGAAGTAGTTGGTGATGATCGTGAATCACTTGATAGGAGAATTGTGGTCCTTTGAAATGAAAAAGTTAGCCCAAAGTAACTTGCTTGATGGATTAGTTGGTGATTTATTATTTCCAGAGTAAAATTAAGCAACTTGCTTCATGGATATGTTGGTGTATCCAACTCTTTTTCTTGTTTAGCCCAAAGCAAGTGTTTCTATTCTCCTTATCGAACAGTCATTGTCAGTCATCTTTGATGACTTGTAGATGTATAATAGAAAGTAAGATGTCATTGTTAGGTGGATCGTCAATATTTATTTCAGTTGGTGCAAATTGTACAAAGATGCTTATATGTTAGTCATATTAGTTGTGGCCATCTTCGTTCATCATCAGACAATGGTCAGGCATCGCCAACTAACAATGTACAATGTCAACTATTAGACAAATTAGTTGTAATTGGTAGACCAGACAGACAAACAAAGAACATATAGATGTGCCAAAGTTTTCAGAGGAATAAAAGAAATCACAGTAAAGTTTTAAATTATGCATGCCTGAACACTTCCACTTACATGTACATAGAAAAACTCTATCTTCAATAAAATGTTGGGTAATCATCTAAAATATTTCGAGTGGAAGAAAAGAAGATTCTTATGCTTAAATATATACTAAATCTCCAATTACATGTACGTGTGTACCAAACTATCTGAGCATATACTTTTGTTGGTTTGGGTGAGGAGGTCAAAGGGAAAGCAATGGAATTGGCCAAAAAGGGGGCAAGAACAATACCTTATTTTTCGACTTTTTATGATTGAAATTACTCAAGAAAGAAATCAACATCGAGAACTTTATAGTCTCTAAGTGTGCTTGACATTTAGCCACTAAAATCTTTTTGTAATGGCATGAAATTAACAAAACTTTTTCCTATTCTCTTTTACATGAAAGAATGACAAATCTCAATATAGAAATTAATAAAGTGAGACTAAGCAGTGAATCAAGAGATTAAGTTTGTAGGACAAATATCACGTAAACAAAAGTATGGTTAAGATTTGAATCTAGACCAATAATCAGTATGATAAATTCTTGGATATTGACACACAAGAATCCGAACTGTTACCTTGTTTTTGTAATCAAGTGCCTAAAGGTTTTCTTGTTCAATGGGTCAAGGCCTTCATTAAAACCACAAATTGAAACCGTAGATATGACAATAACGTTATTGGATAGCCATTAACTGTCCACATTGACATCCGATATGATATCTTGAGATGTTGCACATTAGCATAGACATATTGGACGCTAAGATCATTTAAACCAACACACATCCATTATCTCTTCATCACCCAATCCACAGGTTAAACGAGCCACGTTAATTGTTATGCTAATTTCTGTTGAGTGAGCAAGTCATGTCAACAAAATCACATAACATAACAAAATAATTTATTTAATGGATGCCTTAAAGTGAGCCAAAATTGAAATAAAAAATGAGATGCTTCATTGAAAAAAAGAAGTTTATAATATGAACAGAATTTTAGTTATCTACGGTATCACACCCTAACTCTTAAACCACTAGAAAAACATCCCAAGAAAATTATTGTCTCCGAAGGCGACTATAAGGTGGCGACGTTGGAAATGTCAACCTGGTGGGGGTTCCTACGGCAACATCCCGAGAAAAATATTGTCTCCTGCCCCATCCCTGCATTTTTTTTTCTTTTTTAGCTCTTTGCTTTTTTTTTTTTAACTTTAATTTTCCTCTTTGCTTTTTTTTTTTCTCTTTTGTTGAAATTAAATTTGAAAAGATACACGAAAGTCTAGAGATAATTCTAGATTTATGAATGGAAAATCACTATATGAATGAACTGGAAAAGAGTTGGATGAAAATTATTGCACTGTCAATTTTAAGCAAGACATGTAAAGCGGGGAAGTTCTACTAATAAAGATAAAAGAGATATTCACATTGGGACGGAAGACAAGGGATGTGAAAAGTGAAGCGACACAGCCAATTTGTGCCTTGCAAAGTCTTATTCTTCTTGGAATCTATTAAAGTTTCTTTCCCATTTGCTCTTTTTCACTTTTGCTTCACTTTCTAGACAAAGAAGGCGCATGATACTCAATACAGTCACGGCGGATATTCTCTAAATATTACAAAACAACCATTTGTGGACAAAAAATAGTTTACTTTGATTTCTCTAACCTCTAATGTGCATCCTTAAAAGTCTTGGTCTTCCTGGTCTTCACAGTTTTCTCTCTCCATTAGCTCACTATCACTTTGCTTCCTCATAATCCTTGTTCTTCTCCACAAACTATAGTGATTGATTCACCATGGCCATTGGAGAGATCTTTTTGGGTTCCTTCTTTCAGTTCCTGCTCGAAAAATTGGCTTCTATGGTATCGAACTATGCGCAACGGGAAGGAACTGGCACCTTGCTCCATAAGTGTGAGGAGATGTTGAAGACAATCAATGCAGTGCTTGACGATGCAGAGGAAAAGCAACTCGACGGTGACCATCGAGTGAAGCAGTGGCTGGACAATGTTAGGGAGTTGGCCTATGACACGGAAGACTTGCTCAATGAGTTCGAGATCGAAGCTACTCAAGTCAAGTCAGAGGTAGAATCCAGCACAAGCAAAGGTGGGGTGAAAAGGAAGTTCCTTTCCTTTAGCCAACTGCACTCACTTGCGTTTGAAACCAAGTTACAAGAGATTGAAGGCAGGTTTGAAGATATTGTCAACAAGAAGGCTCCCTTAAGCTTGAGAGAGAATGTTGTGGACAGATCTCACTACACCAACAAAAGGCTCCCTAGCACTTCTCTGCCAGAGCCTGAGTTTTTCGGTAGGGAGAAGGAAGAAGCGGATATACTCAAATTATTGATAGGTGATGCCGAAAATGTTGATAGCACACTAAGCGTAGTCTCCATAATTGGGATGGGCGGAGTTGGAAAGACAGCCTTGGCTCAACAGTTGTATAACAATGACAAAGTGAGTAATTGTTTCGAGAGGAGAGCATGGGTTTGTGTTTCGGATGTTTTTGATGTTCTTGAAATAACAAAGACTATTTTGGGGTCGATCACCGAAGAGCCTTGCGAGGACAAAGATCTTGATAGGCTGCAAACAAAGTTGAAGGACAATCTATCTAGAAATAAGTTTCTTGTGGTCTTAGATGATGTTTGGAATGTGAAGTACGAAGAATGGACTTCCCTCCTAAAGCCATTTGAAGCAGGGGCCAAGGGAAGCAAGGTCATCGTTACAACACGTAACAATTCTATTGTTTGCATAAAAAGAGTTTTGTCATATCCCTTGAATGTGTTGTCTGAAGATAATTGTACCAGCATGTTAGCCTATCATGCTCTAAGAGCAAGAAATTTTGAGGGGCACCCAAATTTGGAAAGAGTAGGCAAGAGAATAGCTGAAAAATGTAAAGGTTTACCTTTGGCAGCAAAAATGTTGGGCAGTCTCCTACATAATAGAGAGAATCCCGAAGAATGGGAAGCTATCTTAACTAATAGAACATGGGATAAAGCGATAGGAAAAGATGGTGAGGTTCTTCCAGCTTTGAAATTGAGCTATTTGCATCTTCCTTCTTGTTTGAAGAAATGTTTTGCATATTGCGCTATATTTCCAAAGGACTACAAATTTGAGAGGGACGAGCTGGCACTCTTGTGGATAGCAGAGGGCTTTTTAGATGAAGAAAAAGAAAAGGAGAGTATCTTGAGATTAGGACGTGATTGCTTTGATGAGTTAGTATCTAGATCTTTTTTTCAGCAATCCAATGTTAACACATCAAAGTTTTTGATGCACGATCTTTTGAATGATCTAGCAAAATCAATTGCGAATACGACATGCTTTACCGCTGGGGACTCTCAAATAGTGAATATTGAAGAGAAAGCTCGTTATGCATCATTTGTCTCACTGTATGTTACATCAAAAAGCTTGAGAGCATATGCCCAAATGAAGGTACTAAGAAGTTTAATGCTGCTGAATGTTCAATTTAGTCAAGATAGAGCAATAATTTCCGAAAAGGTGTTGCACGACATGCTAACAAACTTGAAGTACTTGCGGGTGCTATCATTATCTCATTGGTGCATCACAGAGGTACCAGATTGTGTCTGTGATTTAAAACATCTCCGATATCTCAATCTCTCATACACCAAAATCAAAAGGCTACCCGATTCAATTGGTGCCTTGTGCAAATTACAAGTTTTGATCTTAAGAAGTTGTTGGGACCTTTTTATGTTGCCTCCAAATATAGCAAATTTGGTCAGCTTACAGTTTCTTGACATTAGAGGTACAGAGAGATTAAAAAAGATGCCATTGAATATCGGTAATTTGAGGAATCTTATTATCTTGCCCAAGTTTGTGGTACAACGAAAGAAAGGGTCACAATTAAAGGAGTTAAAGAACTTGCCACATCTTCAAGGAGATTTACTCATATTTGAATTGCAGATGGTGGAAAAAGTTACAGATGCAATTGATGCTAATTTGTCTGGAAAGCAAGACCTTAGCAACTTATTCTTGCATTGGAATGAAGATTTTGGAAATTTCCGGAATATACAGCGCGAAGCACAGGTTCTTCAGTCTCTGCGACCTCACACTAATATTAAAAATCTCACTATCTCATACTATGGTGGTGGAATATTCCCGTCATGGTTAAATGGTCCATCCTATTCTAAGATAGTGTATTTGCGCTTGCTTGGCTGTCCTCATGTTAGTTCGCTACCATCTCTTGGACAGCTCCCTTCACTCAAAGAATTATCTCTTGAAGGTTTAAGTGCAGTACACACAATAGGCTCTGAATTTTATGGGACCGAAAGCCCTTTTCCATCCTTAACAATTTTGAAGTTTGAAAGATTGTCGGCATGGAAAAACTGGTCTCATTATGCTGGAGGCCGAGAAGAAAAAGTACCATTCCCTTGTCTTCAGCATCTTGTTGTCCAAAGATGTGAAGAGTTGACGAGGGAATTACCTCGTCAATTAGATCATCTCATAAAGCTAGAAATTTGTTCATGCTTGCATTTGAATGACTCAACCAATAAGGTTCATCTTCCATCTCTTCGTGAGTTATACATTAGGGATTGTAACAAGGAGATCTTAAAGTGGTTGGACAACCTAACTTCTTTAACCGTTCTCAAAATTGAGAATCTTGGAGAGCTTGTTTGCTTTGATAATGGATTTATGAATGACTCAACCAATAAGGTTCATCTTCCATCTCTTCGTGAGTTATACATTGAGGATTGTAACAAGGAGATCTTAAAGTGGTTGGACAACCTAACTTCTTTAACCGTTCTCGAAATTGAGAATCTTGGAGAGCTTGTTTGCTTTGATAATGGATTTATGAGCTACTTGGTCAAGCTAAAGAAGCTTCATATAAGAAGATGTGAGATGCTAACATACCTATGGCAAGATGGAGATGGAACGCGAGATCTTTCTTGCCTCCAAAAATTAGTCATCAATTCATGTCCTCAGCTCAAATCTTTTGTGTCAGGAGAACGAGAGATAGCACTACCGTGCAACCTTGAAATGATTGAATTGCATAATTGCACGAGCTTAGAAAGGCTTCCAAGTAAGTTGCACACACTTAGACATTTGAACATTTGGAATTGTCCAAAAATCGTGGGACTGACCTTTCCTCCAAATGACCCCAGCAGTGATAACACGATGTCACAGCTTGAATATCTTGGGATTAGTCATTGTGATTCTTGGATATCTTTTCCATTTGCTAAGGATAGACTTGCTGCTCTAAAGATACTTGATATTATGGATTGCAATGGGGTAGAGTCGCTAGCAGAGATCATCGTAGTAGAATCGCTAGTATCTCTAGCTATTCGCAATTGTATGAATTTGCGAAGCCTACCACCGTGCCTTCGCTCGCTTGCCCATCTCACTCGTTTGGAAATAAGTAACTGTCCAGCACTGGAGATGGAGGACCTCCCTTCCCTTCCCCTCACCTTGTCGAGTCTTATACTTTTTGGGTGTCTGAAGATGAAGTCTATTGCCAACAGTAACATTGATAGTTGTAACAATCTCACTCGTTTGGATATAAATAATTGTCCAGCACTGGAGATGGAGGACTTCCCTCCCCTTCCCATCACCCTATCGTGCCTTAGACTTTTCTTTTGTCCGAAGATAAAGTCATTGGAGTGGCATCGTCTTACGTCCCTTCAGGAGCTACTAATTAATAGTTGTGAAAGTATCGAACGCTTCCCCGAAGGTGGCTTGCCTCCAAATTTGCGGTCGTTTTATATTTTGTGGTGTAAGAATATGAAGCAGCCAGTGAGAAAATGGGGCTTGCCCATGCTCACTTCCCTCGAGGCACTGGGAATGGACGGAAGCAGCATGGGAGGGGAGGGAGACAAGGAGTGCTTTCCTTCGGCGGAAGACGAAGAGAATGCCTGGAGTCTTCTCTTTCCTTCCTCTCTTACCGTTCTTTCCATTCAGAGTATGAGGAACGTGGAAAGACTATCAGATGGCCTTTGCAACCATCTCTCCTCTCTCGACTTTTTAGGGATTAAAGATTGCCCGAAGTTGAGGTACTTGCCAGAGGATGGCCTCCCTCCCTCTCTCCAAGATTTGTCCATATGGGATTGCAAGATTCTGAAAGATCGATGCTCAAAACACACCGGCGACTATTGGCCCCTCATCCAAGAGATCCCTTCCATCTCCATTGATTTAGATCCGATCCAATGAATTGATTCGTCCTGGTACGGTCAGGTTTTCTAGGGTTCGGGTAAGTTTATGGTTTCGAAGGCATCGATTTCCCATTCTGCTTCCTCAACTCGATGCTCCATACAAATCGATACTTTCCGGTGGAGATGCTCCGCATGAATTTCCGGAAATCCAAGAAATCCTCAGCATCCACTTTCGCTTTCATTTGCTAACTGCCGCGATTCAATCCCTTCCATCTCCGGTCGGATTTCTAAGGTTCGGGTAAGTCCTTTCGTCTTGAATGCATCCATTTCGTGTCTCTGTTCTTCAGTTCGATGCTCAATTACGAAGTAATTTCTTCCGATGCGCGCAGACGTATGCTTTTTGTGAAGTACGACGGAAATTCAGAGCTGAAAAATTGATAATTAGCTGCTTGAATATCCAGCAAGAGCTTTATTTAGTCTCCAAGTGCACTGGCTTGCGAAAGTTGATGACGACGATGATATACTTGTATGCCACAGCTGCATCCATGTCCACTACTGCCTTGGGCCGGCTTTTCTCTTTAGCCACTGCAATGCTTTTTTGAACAGCAAGTAATTCAGCCTCCTCTGTTTCTGTTTTGGCCTCAATCCCAACAAATTTTTGTTCATAGATGGATGCGAAGTTGGGGTACTTGCCAGAAGATGGCCCCCTCTCTCTCCCTTCAAGAGATCCCTTTCATCAGCATTGATAGCATTTGGATCCAATGAAGTAAAATCGATCACGCCCGAGCCATGATGATAGATTTGTCTTCGTTGACTTCTTTTTGTTCCTCAGGTAATGCTTCCAACTTCTTTCATATTTCACTTTCATTTGTTAACTGCCGGGATTCATTCTTTGATGTAATATAAGTTTTCTTGGGTTCGGGTTACTTTTTGGTTTTCGAGGCATCAATTTTGATTCTGCTCCCTCAATTCGATGTGTAATACAGACTGATATTGGAACTCGAGCCCCCGGCTCACTTTTGAAAGCCAGAAAATGAAATTTATTGGATTGTTAATTGACGGGGATTGCACTATTGTCTTCTCTTCTCGATCAGCTCATCCCACATCAAGATTTGACATGTCTTACCCTCTGTGGCAGATTGTTTGCAGTTGTCGATGATATCTCCTGTTTGTTCTGGGGACACAAATAGAGAATGCAGCTCTTCTTAAGCAGCAATATGGATGGAATAAAACTGCTAATGAGGTCATTATCGTCGTAGAAGCTTATTGAACTCTGAGGGATCGGAGGCCTTACCCTGCTGATCAAGTTGTGAGACACATCAACAGAAAGTTTGGTTTTGTGCTCTTCGACAGCTCTTCTAAAACTGCTTTTCAGGCCTCCGTGAGTAATAATAATGTTCATTGGTTTCATGCTGGGATATCACTCCCAATCTCTCCCTCCACCTGCAATCTATATCTAATCCTTTCTGTTCTCTGAATCATGCAGGATGTTGATGGAAGTGTTGCTTTCTTCTGGGGAATTGATTCTGGAGGCAGTATTGTTCTCTCAGATGATGCAGAAGTCGTGAAGATGGGCTTTGGGAAATCATTCGCACCATTCCCTAGAGGTAATTATTATTTCGGTCTGTTGATGCGGCTCCACTGGAGTTCGGTCCATTCATTGCAATGTGAAAAGTAGGGATGGATGAGCTCTGCTGATATTAAGCAGAGTTCAGGGGAGAATGTTATGTTGTTGGGTAACATCATACTGGAAAAATTGGTTCTGAACCTAAATTTATAATCTAAGGTTAAAGTGGTGTTCTTTAAACGTATGCATCTTTTGATGTGCATTTTAACCTACAATGTTGCTCTTCCAATGGTTTTCGAGCGCCACCAAATCGTTCACCGTTTAACATTGCCTTCTTTTTTGAACTCAGGATGCTTCTTCACTAGCTCTGGAGGTTTGCAGAGTTATGAGCACCCACCGAATGAGGTGAAGCCAATTCCTACGGTAGATAGCTCGGGCCAAGTGTACAGCGGCACATTTGAAGTGGTGCAGAGACTAAGAGTCCAACATGCCTAGAGTTGGGAGTGCTGCGAACTGTTCCTTTGCACTACCTAGTCATATGGTTTGTGGCCCTTTTTCGGCCAGGCCATTAGCTATTGAATGGCCTTCTGTTGCTTATAACCCACTCACCCTTTCTCATACATTGACAATTTTCCAGCTCTAATGGTTGGTTACTCTATGTTGAGCGTTTGAGATGACATTGTTTTATGCAGCCGTATATGTTGCTTATAAAACCAAGCCTTTACAGAACCTGATCATGCTTTGTGCAGTAATATCTTTTTGGCATCTCTTCTAAAGCCATCATGCAGAGTTCGTCCAACTAAATGTTTTTTTCGCATAGAATCTCTATGGTTAAATCAGACCGGGATGATATTGTTATATGAGAACAAATGTGAACGAAGATTACTTGGAGCATGCTGGTTTTCACATGGAAATCAAGTTGACATGAGGCCTTGTGAAGGGTCGTGAACTTTAATAACAGATACTGATAGCATCTTAGATATTAAGGCCAAAGCGGCAAACTCTTGTGCAATTTTAAAGCAGTCAAAGGGAACTTGATGCATGCCGATACAAACTTAACATGAAGGAAGATAAGGGTAGCTACCAATATGATGACTAACGTCAAATTGGATACTAACCAAAAAAAAAACACACGCACACATTGCCTGACCATCCACCATCCTGGTTGGAGAGACCTCTTTAGACCTTCGCATCAGCTATGCCCCTGTTGTTATCTAAAAAATGTGTGTCGATGAAATAAATCAGTCTCTTCTTATTGACATATGAGCTCCCACCAAAATTTCTGATGCACGGCTAACCTATCCACTTCTCTTTTTTTTATTCCTCTGCACAAAATTCGTATTCAACGTGTTCATGGATCTCCATACAACATCAAGTATACTGTGAGCACCATCCATCACTTAAATTAGGTCTCCACCTATCTATATGTAGCCTCACTATCAGCTTTCTCACAGATTTTGATATAGGCTTAAAGATATTTTACTTAGCCTCTGCAGTACGACCTCATAAATTTCAATGAAGTATATGACTAGGGGAAGATTATACTTAGGGGAAGATTTGGCGCAAAAAGGATAAAGCTTCAGCTTCCGGTAAGTTGGGGGCCTTAAAACACCTTGCAGACACACTGCTCACCTTTGCCTAGCCTAAACATCACCCTAATTGTGGCTAAATGAACCAGAACATCCCCACTTGCAGGTTTCACCTGCCCACCTGCTGGTTTCTTTGGGTCTGATATGATCACATCACCGCCTGGATCATCTACGACTGAAACAAATAAATCAAATACAAAGTCATCAATAATCATCTTTTTCCTTGACTCATGGACTGCAGCAACTGTATGCATCTCATAACATCGATGCTACAAACTCGGGACCCATATGCCAGAACAAAAATGTGGGAGTTACAATTAGCGGATTATCCAAGAACAGAAGAAAGGAAACAAACTTCTCATTTTTCCTAACATAAATAGATGCAGTTCCTGGATGCTGGCAGAATAATAGTTAAACCAGATAAACAGCTTATATACAAGACACAATCATTGTTTCAGCAGTTCTGAATAATCGTGTATATAAAACACCTCCTTTTCTTTGTATTGGTTGGACATTTATTACAAAGTGAAACAATGATGAAAGAATCCCAAAAATTTTGGTAAGACATATATTACCATCAAATGTCATAAATCTTGGAGGAGAAAAAATCAAGAATAATATGGACTCGTCTTTTTCTACAGGTGGCTATACTTGGATACAGAACCAATTAGCGAGCATTAGTTTGAAAAAAAGAAAGCATGCTCCTGAATCTAACAGGATTCCAGTTTAAACTTTAATCCTCAAGGACTCTCCGACAGCACTCTCCATTCTTGAGTACCATTCGCCAATACGAGTGTGCTCCACCATATCCTTACCAGACCTCAAATATCGGATCGGTCTTAAAACACCAAAGACAGCAAGATCAGCCAAATTAGGCTTTGAGCCCCCTGAAACAGTAGATATTATGATGAGTAAACATCTTGACCACAAAGGGGCAGACAATATATTATCAACAAGGTGAATATGATCACAGACATTCTTTTGCACAATGGAAACCTTTTCTGCAGCTGTCAACCAACAGCTATATCAATAAAAAGCTTTATATGAGTTGCATAAAAGGTTTTCACCTCAAGCATTATCATAATGTGCTTAAAAAGGTCAGCAAGACAAAGCATCATGTTCATGCCACGAGTTGACACTTCAAGAATCGGTAATTAATGAACACTTCCTAAATCTCGTGAAGAACAAATTTCCCACAATTTTCAAGAATAAGAGAGCATATCTTTTATTGCCTACATCCCATCCCAACTTCTTAATGTAGGTTGGACACATCATCTGTACACCAAATTGTCTAATATCCTGATAGCTCACAGTGGAGATGCTTTTATATTAGTACTTTCTCAGAAGGCAGAACTGTTGCCATCATCTCTACAGGCCCAAGGCAAGTAAACATAATAAAAATCTTCTCCAAAGAAATTGATCTATTAACATTTCTTGCTTAACAAATATAGAATTTGAACCTTATCATATTCATTTCTTGGACGCTATCCCAGCTTAAAGAAAAACTAGTTCGTATGCATGCACTATGCTCATGAGCGATAATTTCATTACATGCAATGTCGTAAGGAATCAATAATAAAGTCAATAACTTTCATTGGGAGGACAAATAAAATACTTGACATTGTTTTCTTGTTTTACCACTATGTTAATTATTCTAGAAGGCAAACACTAAAAGAACATTTTACTATTCTTTCAATAACTTATCAGAGTATTCATTCAAAATTTAGAAAAAAAAAATTATATATGAAAGAAGATGGAATTAATTGTTGCCTTGTAGGAACAATTACAGAATTTCACCAAAGTGCACTTTTTAGTATAAAGCAGGCAGTTAAATTATTGCTGTTAACATTTCATCCTTTTTCTCCAGGCAATTTTATGTTTTTTCTCTTTAAAACTAGATTTCATTACAATATTAGAGTAGTAATTAAAAGGTGGGAAAATGGGAAATTTTAGAGTTAGACTAGGTTATTTTGGCTTAAATAAATTGATATGTGCTCTCTTACAAATTAAGTAATATACTACTTTAGGCCCAAAAGCTTATCCCAGTAGATGATGAACATTCAGCTCATCCATTAGAGTTGGTTACCTATGTGAGGTGCAGAACAAACAAAACCAGTGATGCAAGTAAAGCAATCAGTGCAAAAGCCAGCGGCCCATCCAAGGTGGAGTGTGACAAAGGTGATCCAGATATGTACAATCACAAAATCTGCCTCCTTTCACAAAATTCCCCTTTTTGGGAGGGGTAGTTACCTCACAAGAGTCTTGCAGAATGCAAAATGACTACACTACATGCACAGAAAATATGTAATACACAATCTATCAACAGAAGTCAGTAGATAAGAAAAAGACTGATATCATTATTAAAAGAAGCATGTTTCAAGCAACTATTCCATATCTACAGTGCATACCCAAGAACTCCCTGCCGTTTAAGGCATCAACCCATGTCTCCACAGCATCATAGAGGGCAGCACGTTCATCAGTAATATTGTACTTCTTCTTCAGGTTCTTGGATACAAAGTACATCGCAGCAGCTCCAGCATATTTTACCGTAATTTTCTCAGTGAAGCTGAAATTACCTGGAATCACAAAACAAGTAAATCTAGACACCGATACAGCCAGTTCTACAGTAAGATTCTTACAAACAAAATGAAAAATATTATCGACCAAAATATTGCAAATAGATGGATGACACTAAACGCCCACCTTGTACATGTTTGAAAAGCAATACCAATATAACAAACTTTGATCATTCGACATTACAGACACCAAAACAACAAAATTGGATTTGAAAGATTGCAAATCACCTTATCAGCAAAACAACATAACCAAGTCCTTTTTCCCTCACACTCCCTCAGAAAAAAAAAAAAAAAAAAAAGGCAGCATGATTATGTGAAACAAAAGTAAACACATTTGACAACTCAAATGGTGACATCACCTCAGCAGGCCAGAGCACATAACATATATCACTCCATTGCAATGTGTCCGTCTATCACATTTCAGCTTTCTAAGGCATGATAAATCAACAATTTATGCCAATCCAAGCTCATGGGTTCATTTTATGTATATATGATCACATTATGATTAGAATTACATAAACACATCTACTTTTTATATATATTTGAGCCAAGTACCATATGGCTGTATTTGAGCAAAACAAACCCGTGAAGATGATCCAAAAGGCAGGTACCATTGCATTAGTTTTGAAATCATTGACACTTACATCTCATTTCCAAATTATGCATTTTCCACCTATCCACATCATTTGGCTTAATTCCACCAGAATAATATAGATCATAGACAAGGACCCTAGATGGAATTCCTTCGATAAAACAAACTGAAAAGAGATACATTAAAAAGAGCCGAGCTATATAATGCACTAATACAGCAAAACAAATGGCAGATTTTGACAGTGACCAAATCAGCATGGACTTTACTCCACGGAGTCTATTTCAATTGCATCTATAAGAGCAATAATAAAAAATACCAATGAGAAATCACATGCCAAAGAAAAATCATGTGATTGGCTCCACCATTCATCTCCACATATAAACTACAATCTCTTAGGTGTCAATCATATAGAAACTTGCATACAACAGTTTGATGACTCGCACTAGCTATCCAGCAATTACTGTTATATGTATTCTTGCCTGCTAAACACTCTCCTGGGTTGTACAAATGAGCTGTTACAGAGAGGAGATGAAGAAACATTTGTTGCCCTCCTAGTGAAGTATATATATATATAGGCAAGACATACAACTAATCAATCTTCTTTTGCTGCCCAACTTATTAATCATCTTGGCAAGGAAGGTAAATCGAAATATCAGTTGTAACTTCACATTAAAATCATTAGCATGTCTTACCATTGCTCGTGATATAATCAAATGACTCGAGAGCCTCGGAGGTATTCCTGTAGATGTTTGGTGATAAGACATGAACCAAGTGATTGTCAACCCATCTGTAGTTAGAACAAAATGAGCACAATCATCAACTCTTGGCATAACATCGGAAGTTTCTAGACTTATACTACAGCTTAAAGCACAAAGATGAAGCCCCATTTGGTCTGGCTGATACTAAGTATACAACCAATGCACACGATTTGGATGGCATGCAAAAGATGTGAAATTTCCCACATCTGAATTAACAAGTCAATATTTCTTTATGGTCTACAATTGACATGGCAGACCTTATGAGTGTAGGTGTATCATCAACAATAACACATCATGTCATAATATAGAAAAAGGAGACTACCTCCGCCACTTTCTCTCTTCATTGTCATCATCTTCTGTGGCTGGTTTGGCTGACCTTTCAGGAAATATTTTTTGACCCAGCTTGTTGATGATATCTGCAGTATTCAAATTTTTCGCATAAGTTATGATCATAATGGCCCTCAAATGTAACAAGGGGGTTATGGGCCAAATAACATAGAAAAATATCCTCAATGAACATAGTTTTCTATAGTTTTCTCACTGTGCATTTAAAGGTAGAGAAAATCAGGAATATAGGTTGTGCCAACAAAATGGGAACACAGAACCTGATGAGTCAACTAGCTGCTTGCCATCCACCATCAGTATAGGAACCTTCTTGTAATCGGACCATTTTATCTCTTTCTTACTAATTGGGTTGACTTCGACAACTTTGTAGGGGATGTCATAATAGTCCAAAAATGCTGACATTGACAGAAAACATGAAGTAAGTTTGAAAAAGAACATTAAAAGAAAAGAAGAAGAGGACATAATTGCCCGTGAGACCATCCTGCTTGGATTAAATAGATAGTCACAAGAAGAAATAACTGTAACAGGTCCCTCAACAAGAAATGTGCTAAGTCAATACTTTTTTATTCCAACTCTCAACATACAATGATGACAACTAAGCCATTCTATAGGTAAGACACTAATTTTTTATTTTCAAAACCCTATAGAGGATTTAAGGGTGCCATCTATGTAGCCAGAAGCCAGTAATACAAGTAAGATCCAGAATTTCAAATTCTCTGGCACTACACATGTCTCCGTTTTTCAAGCTTCCAATGTATAAATAAAGAATGCTAAAAAACTGCATAAGAACAGAACCGATCCTTTCCATTCACAATCAAATACCAACAGGCATATTATGCAGCTGCGCGTTTAGCTGATCAAATCTGAGAAAACATATAACGAGAAATTTCCAACTCATGTTCCAGTATCCAACTTTTTCATCTTTCTACTTGAATTACACAATTCATCCACTTCCCTGCGCAGTTGATTAATTCCAGATGCATCTTGCCAAGATTCCAAACAATTTTTCTCTCTCTCTCAAATCTATCACCGGTGGGAGCACTTCAAATCCCATGCCTGATTCAACTAATTCAGGTCAATCGAAGAATTGAAGAAAAATACAACAAAAGCACGCAACTACATCAAATCACTCAAAAACAACATAGACAGAGATCCGCATCATCGCACCAAACACCAGACAGACGAACAGACCACCCCAACGCAGAGCACCTTACCTTTAACTTTGTTGCAGAAGGGGCAAGCTTCGTACTGGTAGAGCACGACCTCCTTCGGGACCACCTCCGGCAACGGCGGCTCCTTCGCGAGGACCTCGCCGGACAGAGCGGCAGACGCGGCGGACGTCACGAACACGGCGCCGGCAATGCCGAGGGATGCGGCCCGGGGAGAATCGAGCAGGCGGGAGAACCAGCGGCGGCCGGCGCGCCGGGAATAGCCTCCGCCACCGCCGCCGGTGGCGCTGCCGCCGTAGAGAGCCGCCTGGAGGAGGCGGTGGCGGCCGCCGTGGCCGGAGGCGGCGGAGGCGGAGGAGGAGGCGAGGGCGCGAGAGAGGAAGGAGGGGCGAGCGTGGAGGAAGCCCTTCTCATCGCGGCGGAGCGAGGCGACACGACGACGGATCGCGGCTCTTCCACGAGCTTCTTCGCGAGTCGAATGGAGGAGAAGGAGAAACAGAAAAAGGGGGAAGAGGTTGAGGGGGTTTATGGCGATCTGGGGTTTTACCGGTCACGGGGGACCCCAAAAAAGGGGAAATGAAAAAAGGAAATTGAGAGAAACTTCTTTTCTATTTATGTTTGTCAATATAGAGACGCTACATTAGTACATTTGTAAGATGTTTAATATTTTCTGGTGTTTGACAATATTATGATTTGATTAATGAAGTAAAAATGAAACTTCTTACCGGTTTAGTTAATTAAATAGTGTATATGTATGTGTGTGCGTGCATATGTAAATGCATATTGAAAAAACTAAGCTACACAATTAATGTTAGTGTACACTGTGATATCCTTGACGATAATTATAAAGTTAACTAGTGATATTTTTGATGAGGTAATTATAAATTTAATAAATGAGACGAAGAAGAAGAATTGAGCTTTGAGGTATGGGGCTGCCTAAGTATAAAGTTCCATTTTCTTATAAGTCTATTAGATTCTTCAAAATAACCTAAAAAATGAAAGACTCCCATAGTTACAAACTTTGCATATCATGTTTGGTTGTCCAAATAAAATTTCTAATGAGATGAGATTGCGTTAGAAATACATCAGACTGCACATGTCCTATCATTGCCTTGGGACGATATTGTGATAACTAGTGTAGTCATGTGTAGATGCATGAAGTTTTTGGTGAATCTGGGCTGAAATTAGAAGCTCAACAAAATCCAAATATAGGTAATTTAGAGTTTAATATCACCGTTGTGATCAATATCGATGCTTATTACCATTATTATGATTGTCTCACTATACAATGGCCATTATCGCTTGAGGAGTGCAACCCAAAGGTTGTCACACAACCTGAGGTCTAGAACAAATCTTGGAGATGGAGAGAGAGAGAGGGGAGAATCGATCTTAGATGGCCATCTAATCTACAGCGATGCCAATAGAAACAACCATGCTTTGACTCTACGGGCCCGTTTGGTTCGGCTTTTGGGGAATGCATTTGCCAAAATGCAAATACTTTTTGGGTGAATGGGGTTTTTAAAATACAAATGTCGTTTGGTAAAATTTACATTGAGATGCAACTTTGGCCAAAATACCGTTTGGTAAAATTTGCATTTGAATTTATTAAATTAAAAAACAAAAAAACATTTGTCTTATTTTTTTTTTGAAGTCTTCGATGATCCGCCATCCAATGGTGGTTGGTCAAATGTTCGGGCGGGCGTCGCCCGGGGTCGCACCACCATGCCATGGTCTATAAGCAACCCAGCGATGCCAACAGAAACAACCATGTTTTGACTTTATATTTCTTTTCTTCTTTAAGATGATGGTTCCACAAATGATTCTTCATCGATATAAGATAACTTTTACTTTCGTAATTAAACTCACCTATAAATGGCAATTCTTCATCAATAAAAGATAACCTCCACTGCAATTAAACTCACCTATAAATGGCTGCCCTAAATAGTCCGGTACGTGCAAACCATCTTTGATCTAGCCATCAAGCTTACTCTTCCCCCATCATCTATCAACTTAAATATCCATAAATCAATCCACTTAAGTTGTTTTCCGAGATACAATCTACAGGTGCATCTCTCATTCAGAACCTCTATCAACTTGAATATCCATAAATCAATCAATTTAATTTGTTTTTCGGGATACAATCTATAGGTGCATTTCTTATTCGGAACCTCGACTAATTACATGAGCCCAAGTTTCCTATCGAAAGTCGCGCGACATTCGAAGCACGTGCCACTTTAGGTTCACATATTTTATAAAGTGAGTTTATGATGACAAGATTAAAAACAATAATAATAACCTTAGAAAAGCTGCAAGCCCTCTCTCTCTGAGCATAAACCCTCTATCGTCTTCTCCAAAAACCCTCAAGCCACCGCTCACTTCAATCCATCATGGACACCGTCTAAAGCCCGACCTCACCGCCGCCGTCCGCCGCCGTCCGCCGCCGCGAACAATGTCGGCCTCCAAGCTCCTCCTCTTCGGGACCGCCCTCTTCCGCGCCCACGCTCCCCTCCCTCCGCCTCTCCTTCCCAAGCCACTCCCCCGCCACCCCCTCCGCTTCCGCGGCCACTCCGCCTCCGCCTCCGCCGCCGCCGCCGAAGCGGTCGCGGCCGACGCGTCGCAGCCGCTTCCTCCTCCACCACGACCACGACCACCACCCGTGGCCCGAGTGGGTGAGCTTCGTCGACCGCCTCAAGGCCAAGGGTTACTTCGCCGAGCGGCCGCCCCCGAGCGAAGGGAGCGAAGGGGATTCCGCCGCGAAGGAGCCGCGCGATGTCGTGGAGAACAGCGAGCTTTACAAGGAAATGAGGTTGCTGAAGGATCCCTGCCTCAGCTTCGCGCGCGACAGATACGACATTTTCAAGTAAGGGAGACCTGGACTGTGGCCATCTGCTCTTCGCTCGTTGCGTTCGTGGGGTTCTCCTTGGTTCTTTTGGGAAAGTGGGGTTGTCATTTTCGGTCTGGAGGTCTTTTAGGAGTGCGTGTGTGATCGGATTATCGGATTCGGGTATGAAAGCTTAAGCCGATAGATGATGACCTTTTCTTGTATTCAATTGCTCTAATGGACGACCTCACGTGATGAAAGCTTCGAAATTAAGGAGACAAGCGAGTAGGCTGTAGATTCGAACATGGTGCGGAGCAGGGTTTTGATTCTTTGGTTCTGCGCTCAATTACTGTGCAACTATGGAGGCTGCTTTTATTTGGCATAAGGATCAGGTCTACTTGAGGAATGATTGTTTTGAATCATTCGTAGCGGATTCACAAACTTCACACGTGACGCCATTGATTTCTTTGGGGTAGAAGTATGACCAAGCTATGGTTAGAATCATATTGAGGCTGAGCGATTTTAGAAGTTGCCAGGCTGACATCAGCAGCCACTCATGGCATTTGATATTTGTGTTGAAACTATTCTTGACTACGATTAGCGGAATTTTGAGTTATGATTCTTATTGTTATTGGTGCAGATCGCTGTCTTTACAACACATTCAAACAGTGGTGGAGCATGGATGCCCCAATCTTCTTCGCAAGGCTGTCAACTCGGGGAAAAGGCTGAGAGTCTATGTGCAACTCGATGAAGGGGATGTATGTCGATGTTTATTTTAAGATCTCAAGTCTTTCTCTAACTTTGGTTGCATTTCCGTAGATTTTTGATTGCCTACATATGGGAAGCTACATAATCCTGACCGAGATGATTTGATGCAGGTCTGCAGTGCGTGCAACCTGCGAGGCTCTTGTGATAAAGCTTACGTGATACTCAAGGAATCTGAAGCTGCTGCTCGCACAGTAGATATCGTCCGGATATTGTTATTCTATGCAACAGATCCACTTGTTTTTTCAGGTGGTCAGAAACCTCCTGGCAGAGACATTGTTGAATCCTCTGCAAGGGAATTGCTTTCTCAGTTAATTGAACTGAGTGAGACATCCCCTGATCCAGAACTCCCCAAGCCTGCTACAAAAGCTCGGCGTGCTATAAAGCAATCAATTAATTTTGTTGATGATAATTTGTCGCAAGATGTGGAAATGAAGAGGGGTGACTGGATGTGTCCCAAGTAAGTCTGTTTAGAAGATTGAGATTAGTACAGTTGTATTTGCTTTAGGTATGTTTTGTGCTTCTATGGAGAGTAAAAGAGTCAACAATACTTTTAGAATTTTTGTCAGATTCTTTTATTTGTGTGTCTCTGTGCATCTAAATATGAGCAGCGTTTAGAGTGTGGGAAAATCCTGAATACAATGCTCCTGATACTGTTGAGAGCCATCTTGATATTTTCCTCGGTCTACGGCTAGGTTTTCTCTTTCTTTTGATAAATAAGCCAAGAGGTAAGCTCTTTGTGGATGGGTTTGAAGACCACTACTTCCATGCCTTTGAAAGTTGTGTTATAAAGTGGACTCTCCCTTGCAAATTGCTCTGCTAGTGATCTGTGATGCATGGACGGAGCAAAAGCTCCTCCTTTTTTTATTTTAATTTGCTGCTAAATAACCTTCTTTTTAATGTATTATAGTTTCATAGTTTACTTCTAAGCTGCGATCTAATGTCTTTCTCTTCGCTTGGTCATGTTGCATGTATTTTTCCCTCTTGTTTCAGTTTTTCTGGCTAAACCTAAAACTCTCATACATTGAGATGTTTTCATTCTATATGACCTTATGATTTATTTTCCGATAATTGCCAATATACTTGTGGAACCATACAGTTCTAAAGTCCTTCATGAATCTTGGGCTTAGCAAGCTATGTTGTCAACAAAACACACTGCTCCATCAACTATTATTATCACCACAAGTGATTGCTGTGAATAATTTTAGTCTTTAGACTGTCCAGATAGTGAGGAATTTGTGTCATGAATTCTGCAAGGATAAAAAGTTTTGGGCAGTAAGAAGTCAGATTTGATCTTATTTTATAAGCATTATCTCTTCCATCAGACTTTAAGCTACAGTTGAGAAGGTCCTGTAGCAATCTTTGGCTTTTCCATTTTATTTCCAAATTTGGTGTCTGTATCTTTTTTTCTTCTAGTTATCAAGGGGGATTATTTGAGAACTCTTCCTTATAGTGTTAGCTTCAGCAATATTCTTAGTTAGATGTGATGATAAAATTTTGGTACATTGCTTACGTTCTGTTCTGTTTAATCTACTGCTTGCTTATGTTTTTTGCCTCTCAAGGAACTTATGGCATTCATTTTGTGGCAGATGCAATTTCTTGAACTTTGCTAAAAATATTCGATGCTTAAAATGTATGGAAGATGGTCCCAAACAAGTTGACACGAATAATGTCGAGATTAAGAAAGGAGATTGGCTTTGCCCTGAGTAAGTCCTTCTGTTTCTTCTGCTGTGTATTTTGTTCATTATGGTCTATTATCTTGTGGAGGTCATTAATCAAAATGATATCTGATTTATAGCATATTCTAGTTGATTTATATGGTTTTTCTTTGCTTCTGAGTGAATACCCCATCACTGTACTTTTGTATTCTCTGACACTGACTTAGAGATTTTATTGATATGCATGGTTGCTCTACTGTGAGAATAGGGGCACTGTAGTTCTTCATGCTTCCCAAGGAGTAAAAGCATCACAGACATAGGGTGAATGATTTTAGTGACAAAGATGCTTAAACAGGCAAGCGCAAGTTGGGACATGAATGAACTACCATGTATCAGTTCAGTGACTAAAAAATGCTTGAATGGCAAGCACAAGTTGGGAATGAATGAACTTCTTTTTGTTAGTATTGCTAGATTATGATCTTGGGTTCTTTTTCTGGGGTGAACCTTATGTAGATGGGGCAGACAATCTTGAATAAGGACACTTACTGTTTATGATATTCCAAAGATTTTGTGCATATTCTGGGAAGATAAGTGATATGTCCTAAAAATTATTGCTTAATTTTCTATTATCGTCAAGATTTTTAGAAGAATTATTTTGACTAAGCAACCATCATAGCTTAGGAAATCATGTGGGCATCCCATTCTACCGTAGGATATTAGCCAGAGACCACCTTCTGTTTATGATGAAATTTATTGTCTTGCCGTGTGGAGCTGTTGATCTCTAGTCCAGTTAGAGTTTAATTTCCCACAATGTATTCAAAGTCTCTCAAGTGGGTCAATGCAAAGGTAGTCTGATCAAGCATTTAGATTCGACCACAAAAGGAAACATTATCAGATTGATTATGAATGAATCTTCTTAGGTTTGCAGTATGTTTCTGGAAAGACAATGATCATTCTAGAAAAAGAAATGCTGATGATATAAAAGCTGCAAATTTCAAAATACCCTAGTGGCATGATTGAACTTCTTTTATTTTGTTCCATTTTGAATATGTGATGGTTTTAATGTCAAGTTGATCTTTATTTAAGGCATCAACCCATACCATAGCCGGACTTTTCATCTTAAATGACTTGCCTACAACCTTATACATAAAGTGTAATGGCTCTTTTTATTCTCGAAATAACCATTTGGTTTTGATGCTTCATTTATAGTTTCCTAAGGATGCTTTTTGTACTATGAAATGAGCAGTAATGACTGGTAGAATTAGTTCTTCCAGTGCTGCCTTACACATTTTATGCAAAATCCACCTATGACAGTAATAAGATCACGGATGCATTGGTTGCTTAATCAAATGAAATGTGAGTATTTCCAATTCATTGCATACATATGCTAGAGCGACCCTCATTCACATTTTCTTTTTGCAGATGTAATTTTGTCAATTTTTCTAGAAACGCACATTGCCTAAAGTGCAAAACTCAGGGCCCAAAGAAGGTTGGTGTCGATGAGGTTGAAATGAAGAAGGGTGACTGGAATTGCCCACAGTGAGTTCTTCAGATCTTGCGGCCCTCTTTCTAACTTTATCATGTCTGGGATTAAGAGATGGTGCAGACCTGCTATAGTTATTGTCTGACAACAATTTATTGTGCTGCCTCTGTTTGTAGGTGCAGTTTCATGAACTTTGCAAGCAAAAGGAAATGCTTGCGCTGCGAGGAACCTCGTCCCAAGAGGCAGTTAAATCATGGAGAGTGGGAATGTCCTTCGTGAGTTTCTCTGCCCTCTTGTATCGCGCCCCTTCCTGCCTTAATGGCTGCTCGATGACCTTTTTCTAAATAGCTGATGGCTTTATACAGGTGCGACTACTTGAATTACAGAAGGAACGCATCATGCCTAAAATGCAACCACAGGCGGCCCCAAGAGACAAGGACAGAGTATGAGGAGCAAATATGGAGGAGCCCTCGATAAGGCATTCGGAATAGTTCCGTGGCAGGATCTCGAGCAAGCTACTTCCTGTGTGCATTAGTTTTAACTTTCATTCTGTTCTGTAAATCTGTGATCTCCCAAATTTTGAGTAAAATGAAAGAAGAGACGATTATAAGTTGACAAATTGAATCTTATACGCTGAATGGCCTGCCGAGCATGGTAGCTACTGCATATTTTGGCCTGATGTTCTGAGGAGTGTGTACTAATCATTTCGGCGGGCGCGTGCTAGCAAATGAGCAATGGTAGCTCTATTGGAATAGTCTATAAAATTTAGCATATTAAGTGATGTCATGGCCATTTTCTCTTTCAATAATAATATAATCACGTCCATTTACAAACCAAATTTGTTAAGTAACCTTAGAGTGCGTTTGTTTTGGGAATTGGCTCGGCCTAGAGATAAATTGATGGATTTGGGCCAAAGTCTCATGTGAAAAATTTTGGCTCAAAAAGTTACGTATAAACTTTATGAGATGGGCAGGTTTGAGCAATATTTTAGCCCTGCCTTTTGGGTTCGGCTCCGATAATGATTTTTTAACTAATAGCAAAAACATTCGACAACACAATTTTTCGTAATTTTCTACTCAAACGTTTGGTGTGGATCGAAATGGAAACAGAAATGGAGACCGTTGCGTTTTCAATTTGGGATTTGCCACATTCTAATTAAGCACTCAAATATAATACATGCATCTGTCAAAAAATAGATAATATGAAGATAGTATTAACAGTTTGAAGAGCTCGATATAAAAGTAAATTTTTATGTATAAATTGTATGGGTGAACTTATCACATCAACACAAAATGATTCTTCATACCATCAAATAAATGCTAATCAGTCTCATGCTGGATAATTCATTCCAGCGTATTTAAAAATAAAAAAAAAATAAAAACCGAAAACAGAAACCCTAGTTAAGCATCCTCCCCCCCAAATTCAAAAAGACGAACTTTGTGCGCCAAACCCCATTAGGGTTTTATCCCAGCGGGAGTTGCTGAAGCACGAGAGAGAGAGAGAGATGGAGGAGAGAGACGACTACAAGTTCCTGAAGCTGAGTGACGCCGTCTCCTGCCTCAACCAAAGAGTGAACTTGGTCGGCGTCGTCCTCGAGCTCGGCCTCCCCAAGAAAAGCAAAGGCACCGGTAACATCTCCCTCTCCTCTCTCTCTCTCTCCCTTCTCTTCCTGCTTCGCAGTTTCTAGAGAGAGAGAGAGAGAGAGAGGGTTTGCCCTTTTTTTTTTTTTGCGCCTCTTGTGCTGGCAATGATGACAAAAAAGGCCGGACTTACGGCTGCTACCGTGAGGTCGGGTAGTAGTTTGATGAAAAATCTCATAAAAGGTTGTCGTCTGAGCCAGTTTTTTTTTTTTTTTTTTTTTTGTCCTTCGTTCACCTTCTGAATCTATGCTTGGGTAACGCTGTAAAGGTTGTTTTGATGGTTACGACCTCGATTCGGTTCGATATGGAATGGGGCTTCCTTCGTTGCTCTAAATTTCGCATTTTGGAAAGATGGTCTTTGATGATGTGTCGGAGCAATTAAAATTTACGTACTTCCGGACATGGAAACGAGGTGATTTGTCTCGTTCCGTGTGGTGAGGGTGCGCCCGACGTTCTTTTTCTCCAAATTCCGATCGGCTTGCAAGTGTGATGTTTGGCTTTTTAATTCAAATGGTGCATTGTGCTCAACAATGATGAGGCGATGGAGGCACCGAGACTCTTTGGAACTGTACATTACACGTATTGGAGTTCTTGTTTTGTTTTATTAGTTTCTTGTCCGTGCATCCTGATCAATGTGATGATTTTATCAATGGAAACTTACTTCTATATTTTCATTGGAGCTTTCTGTATTTTTCCAGGCGTTTTTATCAGATGTATTCATATTTCATTGCAGATTTCTTTATCTCGCTAAAAATAGCTGATGAGTCCTATTCGGATCCTGGAATTTCAGTCAACTTCTTCGCTGAAAGTGTAGAGAAGCTTCCTGTAGTTGCCTCACCAGGAGATATAATCCTGCTCTCTCATGTCGTGGTATTTCCTACAGTTACTTGCTTCAAATGCTATGTATTGTACTTGAAATAATTAGGGAGTTAACTTATATATCTAGTCTAGAAGTATGTTCCTTCTGCAAGTCTGAGACAGTGTTTTGAGCTCCCCATCCATGAAATACATTGTGTCTTTGAGGTTGAGTTAAAGTGGTTATGCAGAAATTCTTTACACCATTTTAAAGAGCATGATACCCTCCTTTCATTTCTGCAGATGAAAACACATGAACGTGAAGTATATGCTTTCTTCAATAAGAAATTCTCTTCATTTGCTTTATATGAGGGCATAAGTAGTGGAGACTTCAGTCCTTATCAAGTTTCTGCAAGATTTCGAACCAGAGAACTGGACAAGAAGTTCATAGCAGACCTTAGAAAGTGGTTGACTGGTTTTCAGCTCAATACAGGTAATCTCCCTTAAGGCTATGTATCTTGGTTTGATATTTTGTGTTTACAATAGTGTTATTCTCTTTGGTATGCTAAACACGGGAAATTCTGCCCAAGGACAGAGAGAAGGTAAGAATAATTCATATTTCAACTGTGTTTATATAAATATTCAGACAAATGTGGAGAGTAGAATTTGGCAATTTTCCTGAAGTTGATGTACAGCTTTCACATGGTGGTGTGAATGGTTTAAAAGATTTCTTTCAAGATTGGGATGGAAGATTTTGTCAAATTGGTTATAGTACATTATTTAAAATATCTCAAAAAATTGAAATTTTTAGGTAAAAGATTCTTCATTTGTTGACAACAGAATTCTTCATGTAAGAAGCTCTACATCATTCACTTCTCTTTCACCCCTTGATGCAATCATTCTAAGGATGCATTGGAAGTCCTGTAGTCAAGTGTCAATCTCATCAAACAAAGACTTTGTATTGCTGAAAGCATTTTTTAGAGTATTCTAAGTGGTTCTACTCCAGAGCAAATACATTTGCTGACCATTTCTACTCAACTCTTGTTCTTTGAGAACTATCTGAAAACTTTTTGTTGCATTTCACATTCAAGTGGGACATGAAGCAGATGGAAGAGGCAATGAACAGTTATAAAAATTTAAATTTTGTAGATCTTATGACAAGTGTGATACAAAATCACGTGCAATGGTGTAAATAAATTCAATATAGCTAGATAGTATGTTAAGGCTCAGTCATTGTCAGTTTTTGTAAAAGGATCCATTACTTCTTTTGTTTGGTGAGCATGCTAGTAGTACCCTATACTTGTGGCAATGTTGAACTTATTCTTTGCTGGTTATCCTAAGAGAAGTTATTCCAATTCTACATGTGCTTTGTAGATCCGAATGATTTCCAATTTTTAAGAGAGATCAAGAAAGGTCAACGCCTAAGTCTTATTTTGAAGGTAATCAACATGTCCTCATTTCGTCGTCATTATCAGCATTTAATATGTTTAAAATGTCAGTTACAGTAATTTTGAGCCACTGTCATAGCTTCATGGGAAATTTCAGGAATTTGTCATTATACTGTGATTTCAAGATGGTCATGCTATCTATCTGTTGCTTCCTCAGATTCTTCACATACACGAGGTTGCAGAAAAGGAGTGGGTTATCTATGTTTGGGATGGAACTGATGCCCCCAGTAAAAAAATTCAGACGAAGTGAGTCAACTTTGTTCATTTTTTTCTTCTTTTAATTGTTGGTGAAAGTTGAATTTTCAAAATTTGTAAAACACCTTGGACTTAGTAGTTGGGTGGGGTTATAGGATAGTCAAGTGCCCTGAGGAACATTCATAGTGGGATGCTTTTCCCTTGTAGACTGTTGTGGTTTGTCTGTCATTTTGTTGAAGATCAACTATAAGCTGTAATGTTGGACATTGTTCCCTTCCTGTCTGCCATTATTGGCCATATAGTATTTTACAACTTGTCCAATGAATTTGAGAAATGGGATTGTCATAAAACTTGGCCATGAAATAAACAAAGTGAATGTTTTGATTATTGGCAATGAGGCTGAATCGAATAATGATAGCTCTCAGGTAGGGACATAAGTGTGCATTTTTGTTCACTTTCTATATAAAAAGATAAAAGTGCCAGGCAGGTTTTTTTACCTTCTGGCCAGAAAAAAAAAATTAAGTAAAATGCACATCATGCATATTTAATGATGTATATGAACAGTTTCTTTAACTAATACACTCATAATTACTGATAAAGAAATAAAGTAAACCAGTATGCCTTGGTGATCTAGATCTAGTTTCAAGGCATTCGCTTTGCACATAATTGGGCAAATTTGCGGATTTAATGACATTAAAAGATGTTTGAATCACTCACAAGATATTTATTCTTTTGGTGCATTCGGACCAGAGTCATTTATGTCCTTTGTGAAACACAGGATGACTGATGAGATGGACAATCCACTTCCTTTGCAATTGGAAAAAGAGCCACTGCCTAGAGATGTGCTCTGTACCTTTCCCTCTGTTGGGAGTGTCTTGATGGTGGTGTTGGGTGAAGGCAACAAGAATCTTGGTCTTGGTTTCTTAAAGACTGGCATGTGGTTAAACTTTCTCAACATCATCTGCGAAGTCCATGCAGGGCTTTGGCGTGGTGTCTTGATGCCCTTCACAAAACTTCGTTATGTGCCTAAGGAGTACCGCTACGTGTTGGGGTGCCAAAGGTCAACACAGAAAATGGCAATTTAAAGGTTTTCTTTTGGCCGATTTTAGGTTAACTCCTCAATTACCTTCGATAATTCAGGTGTTATGAAGAACGATTGTCAGAGAAATGGGGCCGCATGCCGTGGTCTTGCTTTCCTTCACCATCGACAGTTACAGGTTTGATCTCTTTTTTGTGGCCTACTGTGACTATGACCCCATTTTAGGATTACAGGCATACACCATTTGATATCCATAGAAAGATTGTTCTCTCATGATATACTGTCTAGCCCTCTGCTGGTGTGCTGCAGCTGCTTTTGTACTTGGATGAAGAATTCTACTACACTGGTTTCAACGTGTCTGCAATTATATAATCATCAATTAACTTGTCTTTTCCGTTATGGCCTGGACAAAAAAAAGAGATTCTTGTGGGTGTTTAGTGAGGCTTTTGCTTTTAACTTTCACCTGTTTTTTTTTAAGAGAGTGAATCAGATCTAAATTGTTAAAAACCTCAAATTTACAGAGATGCCCATGTTTTAGCTTTAATGATCCCAAAGTTAATGACTTAAAGTCAAACAAAGCAGGGCCCTGTCTTTTCCCTAAGCAAAAGTATCTATTTACTTTAGTAAATGGTGGTATTGACGCTATAGAAGATTGCAGAGTCATCATTTCAGGGAAGATGTGTAGAACTCATTTATTTTTACTTAATGCAGGATGCTTTCAGTTTGATTGATTCATCAACTTAAATTCCTGATGTTTGTCTGAATCAGGAATTTCCATTTTTTACTTTACAGCTCCTGTAATTATGAAGTCTGTTCATCCATAATCTTGATGAATTTTACTCTATCAGAGGTTGAGCATGATCATGTGCCGCCTGTTACATTAAGGGATGTTCTCACCTATCCCAAGGTAAATTATGCAGTTCTATAAGTTCTATCCTTGTGAAGAACTAAGTTGCTTGTTGAAGATTCAATTCTTTGAAAGCTGCCTAGAATCTTTTAAGTCGCTCTGAGGTGACACCTAACTGCTTTAATCACTGCAAACGCTGTGTAGACAAGTCAAACTCATGAGTTAGAAGTTGGAGGTTTAATTGAAGAATTGTCAAGGATTTAGTCTATTGATTTTTCCTTTCTATCATTGATCATATTCTACATAAGGAGATGCTTGCTTCTATGTATGGCCTCACCCATTGATTAATTTTGTCCTCCTATAGTGCTGCCAAGTGTCATCTTGCTAAATTGTTTTTTCAGAAGGATGTAGATATCAATGCAGCACTTTTCCTGTGTTGTGACATATTAATCAATAGCTTCTTATGGAAACACTTCACTTTCTCATCTCACTTATCACAGATCAATTTGAAAAAAAAAAATCCTTGCACTTGAATCCCCAATTGCTGATTATCTAGATCATCTAGTATGGATGAACAAAAAGATCTAGATCAAGTTCCATGTTGTTAATTTCTGCACGGTTTTGCATGGGACTTGGAGTTTATGCCTCACTTTGAAGAGCTGCTTGAGACTTATTGTTTGTGGAAAATGTAAACTCATATTAAAAAGGTGCGTGCTTACTGCTAAGCAGAAATTTATCTTTCCAGGTTACTGCCAAGTTTAAGTGTGTGATACGAGTTGTGGCAGCATTTCCATGTGAAGCTGAGAACTTCCTTTCTCCTGCTGGGACATATAGGGTTAGGCTGACTATTGAAGATCCAACTGCTCGAGTACATGCATTTCTGTATGCTGAAGATGGGGTATGATTTTGAAGTGAAACAGAATTTCTTTGGTAGCCATCTATTTTGATTATTGCTTTCGTTTCTGCATGTGAAAGTTTCCCTGACTAGCCCAAGAAGAAAATTAAGGGTTTTATCTTCGCAAGTAGACCTCATTATCTTTAGTCAAGTCGAAGTCCTTTGTGCAGAGAGCTTGACTGGAAAAAGGAAAAAGTTAACTTAGGGAGAGTACAAGAGATTTCCACCAGGATTGCATTTTTTTTTTTTTTTATAGGTTAATATTGCTGGTGACATCTCAGAGCATTTCCTGCTACCTTCTTTTTGGTCTTTTCTCCTTTAGCAAGCTAGGTCTATAACTCTGACCCCAAGAGCATGACACCTTTCAAAGCAAGAGTCTTTTATATGTTTAGTATCTCCACTGCATGAGAGACCAATCCTTCTTGGTAAACTAAAAGTTTTCTATAAAGGTGAGGTAGGTATATGTTAATAGACTCCTATGCTGGAATTGCTTATAACCTTGGTCTTTGCTGTTATGGAATTTTCTTCTTTGCATGATGACCTGTCATATTCTTAGCTTAGGCTACCTGATCTTGTTCTATGAATTGGTTAAAACTCTAGGTGTATGGAACTTGACACCATTTTCTTGTCATCCTGTTGTAGGAAAACTTTTTTGATGGTCATCCTTCTACTTGTGTTTTGAAGAGGAGGATGAACAAGCTACTCGGATTAAATGAAGATGACGACAGCAAGGGAACTGAGTATACAGACAGAAACCCACCCTGGGTCTTTTGCTGTCTCAAATCTTACTACCTTAACGAAAGTGATGTTTGGGGAAGCCGTCGGTATCGAATTTTTGACACCAAGCTGGTGGGTTAAGGCTCCATCTTATTCAGTATATTGTACGGTATAGTAAAGATGTAAAGATGTAAATATCTGAACCCCTTAATAAAGATGGTTAGCAGTGTCTGTAAGAGTATTATGCTCTTTTTGGGTTTTATTCCCCTTTCTTTCTACCTTTTGGGATCAACTTTCAGCTCTTAGTCGAGGCTTCACTGTTGAGGCAATGGTAATAACTATTGGATTTCTTAATGCATCTCAAGCATTTTGTGCTTGTGCTTTTACCAACAAATTGATTTAAAATCCTACAACAATGGCTTAACAGTCTTTCTATTTATTGGGTTGCTGTGGTTGCGAGATGAGGAAGATTGTACAGATGCTTTCCGACAATGCAAAAGAGAGTGCTCTCCTGAGAGTTGGAAGACAAACGACTTGAGATTGAGAAAATTCATCTTTTTGGAAAGGCAAATACATAGTTTAAAGTTGAAGCAGGTCGTGATGTCCATATTTTCAGAATCTGCAATCGCCTGCAGTTTTATGTTTCAAAGTACAAGGGTGAACAGAAGCACTTACCCTAATTATTATTATTACCCTGAAAAATAGCAGACACTGACGTACCTTTTCTGTCTTGTACTGCTGAAATTGGCATTTTAAGTATACTATTTAAGAATACATTTGTGTCAATCATGAAGAAGAAAAGATAAACTCTTATTCGTAAGTTTCCTCTTCCTACCTACCCTCTCTATGTTACAGTGTTCAGTAAACAAAAATTTGATACCATCAAATGAACAAAAAGGAAAACAATCAGCTATACAAACATAATGGAAAACCCCACGTGTTGCCACCTTGAGAGCTAATGTGAACCTCATGGGTACAGGAAATGGACGTGACAACAGCAATTAATTGATTCCAGGAACAACAGGTTCAATTGGTTGCTGTTGCCCTCCAACCTCACCGACAACTGCAGGGGCCTGCCTGCGCTGTCGCTCACGGAGATACAAGACGGTGAGGAGACAGACAAAGAGCGTGAGTATTGTGGCATTCCCTTCTTCCAAAATCACGTCTTCTACCCATGCTTCCACCTTCGGATAAGCCTCAGGCAGTGAATCAATCAAATTGACCTGTGAAGAAAACCAACCACTATATGAATCATTCAGACTTAGATGCTTGGAACAAGAGGAACATTAAATAATCAGCTAGCTCTGTCTCCATAACCAACTATCAGCACATACTAGTTCAATAGGTATTATTGTCGTACCCAACAATTTTATGGAGTTAATCAAAGGGGTGATTTAAGTCTTCCTCATCACTTTCCCATGAAATCCAGAGTTAAAAGCTTGCTAATTTAGTGGCTCTGGAAAAACTAGGGAAGAAACCAGAAAATGAAGTATGAACTTGCGTAGATGCAATTCTTCAAATCCATCTATGGATATGGAACATGTGGAACATAAAAATGACGGGCCAAACATGGATGCAACAAATCCTCCTTGAAGCAGTATTAACTCTTGCCTACCCATATTTTCTGAATTAAAGAAAAAAAACACAGGCACAGAGAGAGAGAGAGAAGAACCAGGAAGCCGTTGGCGTAGTTCTTCCGTATCCATAAGCTTGCAAGGGCCAGTGTAACGGGCAGTTTTGCAGCAGGTTCATGCTCAAGGGCTTGATCATAATAGCGTTTTGCTAGATGAAGATCAAAAGGAAGACCCTGGCCATGTTCATGCATATAACCAAGATTGAACATAGCTTGTGCATTAGCTTGGGATTTCGCATGCATGTAAGCCTCTGCCGCACGTTCATAATCTCTTTCAGTACCCTGGGAGAAGACACAAAAAATTAGGCTCAATTGGAGCTGAGGCGACTCAAGTGAATCCAAGTCTGTAGACCTGAAGTACTCCATCAAGAGGCTAGAGAGTCCACAAAGACAAATTTATTTATTTTTCCTTTCCAATATTCAATCCATTGAAAATACATACCCGTCCATAATAGTATGCATCTCCGATCAGCAAAGCAGCATGCTCATTTCCTTGCTCAGAAGCTTGCCACCATAAATAATGTGATCGTTGGTGTCGTTCCGCATCCATGCAAAACCCTGCTTCCCCCATGCACATGCTGCGCTCACCATACTTGTCAAGAATCCATGCAGCATTACTTTGTGCCACCTCATAGCCCAACTCAGACATCCTTGAGTACAAGAGGAATGCCTTGCCCACATCGCCTTTTAAATATGATTCAAGGGCCCATCTTGACAAAGAGCCCCACGGTCCCCTCTCTGCAACTAGCTTATACAATGCAGTAGCCTGAAAAAAATATTAAGCTTACAGCTGTTCAGCCCAATATATATTACCTTACATAAATACAAGATTAGTATGGCATCGCAATCTTCATGGGTTACTAAGCAAAAAGTGAAGATAGGATACACATGCATGCATATCCACCAATTTTACAAGATACACACATTACATACATATCAATGCATGATGTATGGAAAGACAGTTGCAAACACACAAATGAAAGTAGTTTTGCTTTACCGTGGCAAGATTTTTCTTGAGCCCGACACCTGTATGGAACATTTTTGCTAGCTGGTAGAATGCCTTTGGTTGGCCTGCATTGGCAGCTGATATGAAGTACTTGCACGCCAGCTTCACATCTCTTTTCACCCCAATGCCTTTAAGATGCATCACCCCCAGGTTATAGTACCCACCAGCCTCGTCGTTGTTAGCAGCTTTCTCAAAGTACTCCTTTGCCTGCAATGAATTACAATAAGTCTGGGGCAAATACTACGTAATTGATCTCATCACTACCATTTACGATAAGGACTGTGAACATACACAGGAAAAACCTAGTGCTCAGAAGTTGGTTCTTTATGAAGCGATGTCTCATTTGCCAAATCGAATCAAATGCACTAAATGAACAAGCCTAGGAAAAAGAATATCAAGTCACAGGAACAAGGATTTCACAAGTTAATAAGAAGAAAAAAATCACGAAATATTGTTGTCATTGAATAAATAGTTAATCTTCACAGTACTTATTCTAGTGATTACATACAAAAATTTGCTTGGCACCTGCTAAAATTATCGTAACGTAGCTAACTCAAGAATCAGAGAGCAATTGCCGGAGGAAGGACAAATTTAAAGGAAACATAAAAACAGGCATATGGGAAGTTCATAACGTCAAAGGTTAGAGGCCTCGAATCAGGAATTCATCCAAGTGTGCGTTCCAAGAAAATTTAATTATAACAGAGACTCATCAGATTAACAAACAATGTTGTGATCCAAGAGAGAGAAACTGAGTTAATGAGAAGACCTTGACTACATCGAATGTGCTGTGGAAAAGAAGAGTCAAAGCAGTCATGGCATGGGAGACAAGGCAATAAAACTAATATTTCCAAATAGTGACATCTTTACAAAGTGTAACCGAGATCCAACTTTCAAATAAAATGGAAGTATTAACACAAATCCACTTATAAAACAATCAATCCCATTTACCTTAGTGTAGTTCTTCTTTTCCACTCCGTAACCTTTGACATATAGATAGCCCATTCCATTATAAGCCGAGTAAAGCTGTTGTCTGGAAGCAAGCTTTAGCCACTCGAAAGCCTTTGTATAGTTCCTCTCAACTCCAGCACCCCTAGCATATATCTCCCCAAGAAGTTCCATTGACCTCGGCTCGCCCTTGTCCACAGCCTTTATAAACCATGACAATGCTTTCATATGGTCACGCCTCAATCCTCTCAGCCCAAAATAATAGAACAACCCCACTTTGTACATTGCAATTGCATTCCCCTTCTGTGCCTGGTACTCCAATATCTGGAAGTCCTCATCATCCTCACCTCGAGACTTCCTCAGAGCTTCTTTATTCTCCTCAGCTCCATTGTGAATCCTAATCGGTTCTATGACAGGAGAATCCTTCGTGATTAAAAAGCTATTTACAGCTACCTCTGCTAACTCGGCATACAGCTTGACTGCTTTTTCATACATCTGTAACCACATTACAATAAGGGTCAGCACATCGAGTTAAATATTAACCATCTTAAAACCACCAATTCTACTGCTTTAATTCTTCCCACAACACACGGATAAACAAATTCATTCTCCAACATAAGTTCCAGGATTACTAAATAACAGAAACGGGATCATGGTGAGAATCGCAAAGGAAAGCTTACAAACTTCTTGTCCAAACATCAAATTCAACTTGTAATCTGCTCTTACCATAAGCCTTAAACGTCAAATTAGTAACACCATCTACAGCGAATGCAAATGAAAGTCTATGCCGAATCTACATTGACGATGGATCATCTGCTGATGGGTGATAATGACATGTAATTCTAACAACGGAGCTGAATACTCACATCTTGGCGCATATAAGTGTAAGCAAGCGCCATCTTCGACTGCATATTCCCTCCCTCGGCAGCGAAATGGTGGTACAGGAACGCCTTGCCCTTGCTCCTGTCCCTCATCTGCCCCGTCCCGTGGAGAAACCCTAGCGCCGACTGCGCGTGCGCGTACCCAGCGGCGGCGCTGGCCTCGAACTCCGACACGGCCTCCTCCATCAGCCGCCCCTCCCCGGAGCTGGCGGCGGCCATCATCTTCGACACGCCGGAGTAGTAGAGCTCCTCCGGCTCGGATCCGGCGGCGGGGGGCTCGCCGGACTCGAACATCGGGCGCCAGGAGCCGGGATCGAGCTCCTCCTCGGGCCGGGACTCGGAGTCGCCGAACTCGTCCCAGTCGGCGGAGTCGAGGAGCTCGTCCGGGGGGCGGCGGCGACGTCCTTGAGGTCCTCCTGGGTGAGGATGAGGAAGAAGGGGCGGGCGGCGAGGGAGAGCGGGTAGAGGGAGAGGAGGAGGAGGACGGGGACGAGGAGGCTGCGACCCGGATCGCGCATGGTGGTCGGGAACGGCGGCGGCGATGCGGCGATGCGGCGGCGCGTGGCGGGGGCGGCGGCGGTCGACGGCGGTGGCGACAGGGGTGAAATGGTAATTTCACAGGGGCGCGTCCGGGTGTGTATATGTATAATGTTCCAGGGAGGCCACGTCAATTTTTGGAATCTGGCCAATGAAGTTTTGCCGCGTCGGAGACCGAGTTTCGTCTGTAAAATCTGATGGACCGGATCCGGCTGTTGCATTGCCGGCTCAACCGGATCGAGATGAATGATTACGAAAGGCCGACCAAAATTGCATAATTTCGTAAATTAAAATGACAGATTTTCTTTAGCGTGCACATTTATTTTTTTTTAACTAGCGAATCACATAATTAGTCTAGAATTTAACACTAGAATCATGTATTTTTATGAGGTCACTAGTTTAATTCACGTCATGAGTGAACTTTTGATCAGTTTTGTTTTGGTTTTTGTTTTTTTTTTTTTAATCAAAATTAGTAGCTTTCATTACTTGCCAAAAAACGGATAACAAGTAAATTCAACATCTAAGCATAGGATTAAGTCAAGGGGGTGGGGAGGATTATCAATCCAACTTGGTGGGAGGGAGCCAGTTCGGTGGGCCCTCGCTACCCGATCAGCCACTTGGTTGGCATCTCTGGCTGAAAGATAAGCCAGGCTTGAGGATGAAGGCCCAACAGAAAAGTGCAATCGCTTATGAGGGACTTGGCAGCCCATGAGGCTTCCTTCTATCCCATAATGCTTTCAACAATTACTAAGGGCGCGTTTGGTAACATTTCTATTTAAAAATTGTTCAAGAGAACAGAATTTAAAAAAAAAAAAAGTGTTTCTGTTTCGAGAAATAATTTTTGAACAAAGAAACGTGTTTGGAACTTATTCCGAAAATAAAAAATAAACAAAAACACGTTTGATAAATTTATATAATTTTTAATTAATTTTATTTTTTAATATTTTTTTCTATTTTCTTTCTTATTTTCTTATTTATTTTTCCTTTTTTCTTTTTCCTTTTTTCTTTTTTCTTCTTTTGGCCGGGTCGCCGACCTCGCCATGGCGCAGGATCGGGCGACGAGGACCGACGGCCTCGCCCAGCCACGGCGAGGCTCATCGGCCCCCAATGAGATTGAGCTCGCCCAGCGGTCGGTGAGGCTCGGCGTCGCCAGATTTGGACGAGATCAAGCTCGCCTAGCTTGGCACTAGGTTGGGCGAGCCTTGGTTGGGCGAGCCTGAGCTTCGCCAAGGGCTGGCAACACTCGGCCTCGCCGGGGGCTGGCGACGCTCCAGCGAGTTCGTCGGCTCCCCGACGCGTTGCTTGACCCAATCGACCAATCGCCGACTCGGCCGACGACCGGCCAAAGAAAAAAGAAGAAAAAACAATAGAAAGAAAAAAGTGTTTAAAATGTGTTAAAACAAAGAAATAATTTTTTTTTGTTTTTGTTTATGCTCCAAATGTGTTTTTGGAACAAAAAAACAATTTTTGGAACAAAACGCACTCCAAACACGCGTTTACTTTTTTTTCTCGGAAAAAAAACAGAAAAGTTGTTTAAAAAAAAAAAAAAAAAGAAACGAAAACAAACGCCCCTAAATTGTTGGAGGCAAAGAGAAAGTACAAGTTAGAAACTAAACTAAACTCAGTTCGTGGGGTTCGGGCATCCAACATCTTCTTCAACCAGAGCAGCCCCTCTCTCATGGCTAGGGTTTCTGCCACTAGAGCCGAAGTAGCGTGGATCGGCTTCGCAAGAGCATCAATGAGAACGCCATGCTCGTTTCTACAGATCACAGCCACCGATCCAATCATGGATGAGCTACACCAAAAGTTGTCCACGTTTATTTTCCAGATCTGTTTCTTCGTTTGCGTCCATGGTTTGGGTTGTGAATGTTTGCTAATGTTGGACTTCTTTGTGCAGGTGCCATTTTCGGTAGAGATGAGATTTTAGGGTAGCTTCCTCTAGGATCGATCTTGGTTGTGGCGGTTGAGCTCGAAAGACCATAGCATTCCTCGCCTTCCAAATTTGCCATAGTACTTCAGCAACAAACGCTTTCTCCTGGTAGTCAGCATTTAAGGTAAGAGTATCCAACACCCATTTGTCTATATGTGTGATTTCCATTGGGGAGATGTCTATTACTAATCTGGGGTCTAACCACATGTCTCTTGTCCAACTGCACAGTAGGAAGAGGCATTCCATTGTCTCCAGTTGTTGGCCGCGTATTACGCAGATAGGCTCAGGTACCGTCATCCTCTTGAATAAACACTCCTTGGTAGGCAATGCATTGTTACATATGCTTTATATAAGAAATTTGATTTTAAGATATGTTTTTAGCTTCCATATTTCAGTCCATAAGGCTTTCGGGATCTGGTATGACGTAGATAATTGGGCTTGTGGATGGCAATTATTCTAATTTCTGACTCTGTTGTATTCACTCTTTACCTTATATTCTCCCGAATTGTTTGCTGTCTATAGCAACTTGTCATGTCCTAGGTTCAAGTGAAGGGGAGTAGCTAAAATTTCTAAAATAGCTTTGGCGAACTCCGCTTTGGCTTGTAGATTTCCCTTTATGGTGAGATTCTCCCATATCCATTTATTCATTTGGTTGCTGATTTTTGGAGAAGTGTTGGCTGCAATTCTCTGATTCGACCATACCGCCTTTGTCCAGGACAGTGAATAAAATGTGGACCTTGGCCGCAGAGAGGACATTCTTGTTCAAGTAAAATCTTTCTCTTGTGTAGGTTTTTTTTTTGTAGGTAAAGCATTGTTATATGTACTATATGAAAAAATCTTCCTCTTGTGTAGGTTTTCTTTTGTAGGTAAAGCGTTGTTACATGTACTCCAGATGAAAAATTTGACCTCCAGGAAGGTTATGAGTTTTCCAGATTTCTGCGCATAGTTTTTCAGGAGGCTATTATGATGAGGATGGTTAATTTGCCATTTGGATTCTTTTGGAGTTTCAAAGCTTGTTATACTTGCTCTATTCCGTGTAGGTGCCTGAATGATTTGTTGTCCACATCATCTTGTCTAGCCCAGGTGTTAAGCTCAAAGGCATAGTTGTGATTTCTTTAGCAATTCTTTCATCGAAAGTCTCTTGTACTAGTTGAGAATTCCATTACCGTTCAGTTTGATTGATTAATTTTGACACCAAACGAGGATTATTTTTATTTGCTAGACCACCTATTTTGCCTAACATCAATCATCTATCCTCTCTAATTCTGATCTTGCTGCCATCCCCAACCTCATTTAACTTCTTGCTCGATAGTATCCCTTATCATTAGTAGACTTTGACACCCCTATGAGGTTCGGGGGCCTTTTTTGGCTGTCTAAAAATCACCTCTAGGAAAGTAAATACTTTTCAACAAACTACTCCATATGGATGTTTGGTCTTGTCTAAATCTCCATGCTCGTTTGCCCAACATTGCTTTGTTAAAATCAACTAAATCCATGAAACCTAACCCTCGACAATCTTTCCTTGATTTTAAAATAGTCCATCTTTTTCAATGAATGCCCTTTCCCACAACATTTTTTCCACCAGAAAGATAGTATTTTCTTTTCAATTGCCTTGCAAATTGATATAGGAATTTTGAAGACAGGCACGGTAAATTGGGATAAAGCTTGGACTACTGTCTTGATTAGTATTTCTTTTCAAGCCCTAGACATTAGCTTCTCTTTCCACCTTACTAATTTTCTCTCCACTCTTACTAAGACCCAAGAAAACATTTGTTTATTCATTTGTCCCTGGTTTGAAGATACGCCTAGATATTTACTTGTTTTGTTAATGATTGGCACCCTTAGTTCAGCTGCTATATTCTGTTTTATTCCTTGGGGACAGTTTCTCTCAAAGAAAATTCTCTTGACTTGTTGAGATTAATGAATTGTCCCGACGCATAACAATATTAGTTCAAAATATTTGCCAAGTTTTGAGCCTCAACAATTGTCCCATCAATTTGTCAGTGATGTAGAAGTGGTGGATGGGGCTTATTTTGTTACTTGTATGATGCTTCTACTAACTCCTCCCACCTCTTGGGGCCATTTGAACAGCATATTGACACCCAAACTATGCTAGCAAGAAAAACCTAACTCTAACTTTTAATGAATAAGATAGTTAATGAAATTACTTAATAGTGAAGCCCGGACAATTCGGCCTGCAATCTGAGTTTCACCACAGAATACAATCTTCTTCCCCTTTTCACCTTTTGCTCAGACCAGCCTATTGGCATTGCTTCCATCGAATGAGAACCGGAATCAAAAGCTTGATTTATCGGAGAAAGAACCTTTTGTTGCCACCTATTTACACTATGTTATGTAGGAATCATGTTTTCACATAATGGGCCCTCAATCTCTCTATAGGCAGGATCAGGGCAGGAGGAAACGAAAAGGTATCGGCTTAAGTCATATACAAATATACATCTAATGGCAAGAAACAGAGATCAAAGTGACATCTATCGATCAACGGTTCGTGTTCTTCAGCTCCAGGACTCAGCACCACCTCTTATCAACAGAAGCAGCTTTTGGAAGGTGTTGCATCAGAAGGACAATTATCTGCATACAAGAAAAAGCTCTTCTAAATCAACTCAAGGCGATCCATTTAAACCCCGACTGGACTAACCAGTTGAACAAGGCTGATCTTGAACTGGTTTAATTGTATGGTTCACTTTGATCTGGTAAAATGTTTAGAATTGGAACTGGGTTTGACCCGGTTTCATCTTAGCGAACCAGATCTTGGCCATTCCAAGGACTCCACCGGCTTTGAAGGCAACTCAAAGTAAACTTAAGTGCAGTATGGAACACTTATGTATTGCAGCAGTTTCATTCTCAAGGGCTTGATCATAATAGCGTTTTGCTAAATGAAGATCAAAAGGAAGACCCTGGCCATGTTCATGCATATAACCAAGATTGAACATAGCTTGTGCATTAGCTTGGGATTGCGCATGCATGTAAGCCTCTGCCGCACGTTCATAATCTCTTTCAGTACCCTAAGAAAAGACACAAAAAATTAGGCTTAATTGGAGCTGAGGCAACTCAAGTGAGATCCAAGTCTGTCGACCTGAAGTACTCCATCAAGAGGCTAGAGAGTCCACAAAGACAAATTTATTTATTTTTCCTTTCCAATATTCAATCCATTGAAAATACATACCCGTCCATAATAGTATGCATCTCCGATCATCAAAGCAGCATGCTCATTTCCTTGCTCGGAAGCTTGCCACCATAAATAATGTGATCGTTGGTGTCGTTCCGCATCTGTGCAAAATCCTGCTTTCCCCATGCACATGCTGCGCTCACCATACTTGTCAAGAATCCATGCAGCATTACTTTGTGCCACCTCATAGCCCAACTCAGCCATCCTCGAATATAAGAGGAATGCCTTGCCCACATCGCCTTTTAAATATGATTCAAGGGCACATCTTGATAAAGAGCCCCATGGTCCCCTCTCTGCAACTAGCTTATACAATGCAGTAGCCTGAAAAAAATATTAAGCTTACAGCTGTTCAGCCCAATATATACTACCTTACATAAATACAAGATTAGTATGGCATCGCAATCTTTAAGGATTACTAAGCAAAATGTGAAGATAAGATACACATGCATGCATATCCACCAATTTCACAAGATACACACATTACATACACATCGATGCATTATGTATGGATAGATAGCTGCAAACACACAAATGTAAGTATTTAGTTTTACCGTGGCAAGATTTTTCTTGAGCCCGACACCTGTATGGAACATTTTTGCTAGCTGGTAGAATGCCTCTGGTTGGCCTGCATTGGAAGCTACTATGAAGTACTTGCAGGCTAGCTTCACATCTCTCTTCACCCCAATGCCTTTAAGATACATCACCCCCAGGTTATAGTACCCACCAGCCTCGTCGTTGTTAGCAGCTTTCTCAAAGTACTCCTTTGCCTGCAATGAAATACAATAAGTCTGGGGCAAATACTACGTAATTGATCTCATCACTACCATTTACGATAAGGACTGTGAACATACACAGGAAAAACCTAGTGCTCAGAAGTTGGCTCTTTATGAAGTGATGTCTCATTTGTCAAATCGAATCAAATGCACTAAATGAACAAGCCTAGGAAAAAGAATATCAAGTCACAGGAACAAGGATTGCACGAGTAAATAAGAAGAAAAAAATCACGAAATATTGTTGTCATCGAATAAATAGTAAATCCCACAGTACTTATTCTAGTGATGACATACAAAAATTTGCTTGGCACCTGCTAAAATTATCCTAATGTAGCCTAGTCAAGAATCAGAGACCAATTGTAGGAGGAAGGACAAATTCAGAGGAAACATAAACACGGGTATATGGGAAGTTCATAATGTCAAAGGTTAAAGGCCTCGAGTTAGAATTTCATGCAACTGTGCGTTCCAAGAAAATATTAGTTATAACAGAGAGAATCTTCAAATTAACATACAATGTTGTAATCCAAGAGAGAGAAACTAATGAGTTAATGAGAAGAATTTGACTACATCGAATGTGTTAAACAAGAGTCAAAGTAGTTATGGTGTTACGTTACTTTAATTGAGTTATTTTATTTTTTAAGTTTTATTCCTTTTTTATTTACATAATGGTCATAGATAATTTATATTCAATATAAACACAATGGGTGTAGGGCTTCTATCACATGGAAACCTAGAGCCCCTTTTTGGTTTCCTAGGGCCTGCATGGTAACGTTTTTGTTTCTCCCAATTTCTGTTATTTCGTTCTCCGAATAAAAAAAAAAAAATCAAAAATCCGTTTAGTAATGCCAACTTATTTTTCAATTCCCCAGAATATAAAAGTAGTAAGAGAATAGACTTGGAAAAGAAATAGGAAACAAAAAAAAGTAACCTATTTCTGGGAACAATTTTTAGAAATAAGCAAATTTCCTTTTTTTATTTTTATTTTGTTCCTCTCTCTTGCCGCGACCACCTCCAGCCGCTCGAAGCCATTGCCGACCGCCAACCGTCGACCAGCAGCATCGCCAACACCAACCGCCAGCTTGTTGCCGACCGACGGCACTGTCACTAGTGACCGCTGCCGGACACCACCTTCCTTTGACCGTCGGCCACCTCCTTTGCCAACGATCGGTGTCCTTTGACCGCCGGCCGCCTTTGCCGCTAGCCACAGCCGCCGATTGCTGACTACCGACGCCAACCACCGCCGTCCTCCAACCGCTTGCCGCCACCAATCGCTGGTACCCGACCACTGTCGGCCACCCTTGATCACCACTACTTGACCACCATTGGCCACCACCAACCGTTGTCGCCCTCCTCTGCTGCTCGACCGCTGCTCATTGCCTATCATCGCCACCCGTCGCCGCCCAACCATTGCCCATAGCCCACTTCCTCCACCGCCGATTGCCGGCCGACGATTGGTGGCATTCAATCATTCGTGAGCAAAAAGTAAAAACGAAAAAAAATACAAAAATTTGTTGATTGTGCCAAACGCATTTCTATTTTTTTTTCTATTCCAAAAAAAAAAAATTGTATAGTTATCAATCACCTTATTTTACTTAGAAATTATTCTAGGAAGTAAAAATAGAAAAGAACTATTTCTTAAAAGAAATTGTTCCTTAGAACAAAAATATTACCATTCGCACCCTTACGTTCTCCTTCTTTTCCTCTCTATTTCTTCTCTCTTCTTTCTTTCTCTCTGGCTACTTGCCATGAGTTCTCGAATCAACTTTGTGATATGGTATCATAATAGATTTGACTACCTGATTCCTTAATCCTATTGTTGGTTTGAGTCCCCAATAACCCTATTCCTTCTCTAGTGCGCAACCACCCAAAGCTGCAATTTTTACTTGTTTTCTCTCCAAGTCTTGATGTATATAAGATCAAAAGATATCATATTTTTGGTTTGTTGCCATGGATTACAATACTTACTAATCAACGAATTAAAAAATCAGAGTACTTCATCGATTATGGTTGACTAGTCTTGCTAGATTTCTATCAAAAATATAATTATTTGAATCGAATTTTCTGATCAGATATTTTCTTCAATACATCAACCTACATTTTATGAGATTTTAGCATCCCTTTTGTTAATTGGTGGAGCCAATTACATCTTATTATACATTGATATTACTATTTTATTTATTGCACTGAAGTTTCAGCCTACTTGATTAGTGGTAAATATATTTATATTTATATTATCATCATGAGTAGCACTAAGTCTTCTACAAATAGTGTCAATGTTTAGATTACCACTATTAAATTAAATGGATCTTCAATTACTTGTTATGGGCTCAAGTTGTGAAGGTTTATATTAATGCCAAAAGGAAACCCAATTATCTTACTACAAATCCCTTGCTGAAATGTCTAAAGACTATAGTGATTGGATGAGAGAGAATGATACTTTTGGTGTGGTTATGAAATAACATGGAACCATCCGTCGCTATTAATATCATGTTTTACACAACCGCTAAGGGAGTGGAATCATTTTATGGAGAGTTACTCACAAGATAAAAATGTGTAGAGTTTATGAACTATATGAGAAGATCTTTAGTTTTTAACAGGAGGACAAGTCTCTTAGAGAGTATTATAGTGCTTTGAAAGGTATGTGGGAAGAACTCAATTTTCATTAGGCCATCACTACTGATCTTGAAAAACTTAAGATACGGCGAGTTGAATTTCAAGTGGCCAAGTATTTTATCAGGCTTGAATGCTAACTCGCAACCTATGAAGAGTCAACTTTTGCTAGAGTGAGTTCCTTTATGAATGAAGTATTTTGTTGGATTTAACGTATTGTCTTTCTGTCTTCTACATCATCTAAAGACAATTTAGCATTTGTGGCCAGTAGTGGTGGTCATGGTTGTGGTGAATTTTCCAATAAAGACCATGGTTTAGGGAGAGGTTGCTGCTATGGTGGTAGATGTAGTGGATGAAGTTCTAATCAAGATAGCCATCAATGTATATACTGCAGCAAATTTGGTCATATTGCTGACACTTGTTGTGTTAAGCATGGCAAGTCTAAGTGGGCTCAATGATTAGTTACTGCAAATGCTACTGTGTTTGAAGGGAGTGTTGGAAATGTGTCTTACAACAACATGGACCCATCTATCTCATTTGGGTGTAGTTCTTCTAAGTTTACGGCTCGGGATGATATGGTTTCTTAACTCATCAAGCGTGTCCAAAAACTAGAGGCTTCTAATTTCTCATTACTTGCCACTCTTGCATGTACAAGTAACATAGCTTGTTTCTCTACTTTGTCTCCTAGCACCTCTTGGGTCATTGACTCGGGAGCTTCTAATCCTATGACGGTAAGCAAGAACCATTGTCTTCCTACCATAACTCTAGTCCTTCATCAGAAGTTATTTAGCTAATGGTTCATTTACTTGAGTGGTTGAACCAGGAACTGTTTCACTTACATCTTTATCTTTGTCCTCTGTTTTACATGTCCCCCAACATCATTTGAATTTGTTATTTGTTAGTCAATTAACTAAAGCTCTTGATTGTTTGGCTACATTTTACCCATCTTATTGCATTTTTTAGGACCTTCAAACAAATAAGATGATTGGTGGATGGCATGAATGTAATGGACCCTACTATCTAAATGGTGTCTCCACTGCTAACGCTAATGGTTTAGCTATTAGTTCTACTTACAACAAATAATTCCCGAGTGTAAATCAATTTCTACTCTTGAGTTTGACGCTTGTGAACTTGGGAAACATCATCGCAATTCTTTTCCTATTCGTAGTGATTCTCGTGTATCTATTTTACTTGAACTTACTCATTCAGACATATGGAGACCTTCTTGTATTGCTAGTAGAAATGGTTTTAAATGCTTTGTTACTTTTGTGGATGATTATTTTCATCTAACATGACTATATGCTTCATGACCATTTTGAATTTTTACATGTTTTTCAATTATTTCATCGGGAGATTACTAATCAATTTAATATATCCCTTAAAATTTTGCGAACAAAAAATGCTCTAGAATATATACAAAAATCAATCCTTTTGTTTTGTTCTAATCTTTGCACTATAGATTAAACAAAGTTGTACTTATACCCCTCGGTAGAATGGTGTGGTTGAGAGAAAGTACCGTCACCTTCTAGAAGTTACTCGTTCACTCTTATTTTATATGCATGTGCTAAAATCATTATGGAGTGATGCTCTCCTTATCCCATGTTATCTTATAAATCGTATACTTTCCACTATTCTCAATCATTAGTCACCAATTAGTGTTTTATTTCCTACCAAGCCGTTATTCCCTCTTATCCCGCACATCTTTGGGTGTATTTGTTCTATCCATAAGCCATGTTCCGGTGTTGATGAACTATCTTCTTGTGCCACCACGTGTTTTTCTCAGGTATTTCATGTACTCAAAAAAGATATCAATGTTATGATCCTCTAAATTGTACCCAACATGTTAATGTTGATGTGACTTTTTTCGAGGGCACACCATACTATTCTACTTATGTTTAAGAGTTTTCAACTAACATTATAGCTGATCCTCCTATCCCACAACTTACCCCCTTAGATTCTGTTAGTCCTTCTCCAGTACCTCCTCCCTTACATATGTATTAGCAACGAAAGCAATCTACAGCACCACCAATCTCCAGCTCTTCCATGCCCTCCATTCAATCTTCCTCCTTGTCTCCTGGTTCAGACAATTTTCCAATTGCCCTTTGCAAAAGTACTATTATACACCAAAATCCTCATTGGCTTACCCTATTAAGCATTATGTGTCTCTCTCACATCTTCCTTCTCCATTACATGACTTTGCTCTATCATTATAAACTATGTAATTCCCACTTCTACCATTGAAGTTTTGTCTCGCCTTGAGTGGAAAAAAAGCTATGGATGTGAAAATGAAAGCTCTAATGTCTCATCAAACATGGTCATTGTTTAATCTTCCGCTTGGGAAAGATGTCGTGAAGTGTCGTTCGGTATACACTATCAAGTATAATCTGAATGGCTCAATTGAGCGTCTTAAAGCTCGGCTCATTGTTAAAGATTTTACTCAAACTTATGGAGTGGATTATTTAAGACTTATTCCCCTATGGCACATTTCAATTCTATTCATGTTATTATTTTTCTTACAATGGATTTTGATTGGCCATTATATCAACCGGATGTCAAAAATGCTTTTCTTTATGATGATTTATCTGAAAAAGTATATATGGAGCAACCTCCTGAGTATGTTGCTCAATGGGAGAATCGTAGTAAAGTATGCTGGCTTACATAAGGCAATTTATGAGTTAAAACAGTCTCTAAGAACATGGTTTGAGAAATTCAATTCCATGATTTTTACGGATGGTTTCCACCAATGTTATTATGTTCCCAATAAGGAATCAAACCGGCATTTATGAGGTTAAGTCATTTCTTTAGCAACAATTTCAAATTAAAGACTTGGGAGCTTTTAGGTTTTTTTTTTTTTTTTTTTTTTTTTTTTGGGTATTGAAGTTTTACAAAGTAAAAAAGTTATTAATTTGTCTCAGCAAAAGTATGTTCTTAATCTTTTGCTAGAGACTGGTATATTAGCTTCCAAGCCAGTTGATACTCTTATGAATCCAAATCAAAAGTTTGGAGTTGATGATGGAAATGATATTGAATATAAGCATCAATATCGGCATCTATTTGGGAAACTAACTTATCTTACTATTATATGTCCTGATATTTTTTTTGTTGGTGTGATGAGTTAGTTTATGGAGTCACCTAAGAAGGCTCATTCGAATGTTATTTGTCACATTCTTTGGTATCTTAAAAGCTATTTTGGTAAGGGACTAATTCATAAATTTAACAGGTCTTCCACTCTGGTTGGTTATTATGATGCTAATTGGATTGAGTCAACGTGTGATCGGCGGTCTACGATGGGTATTGCACCTTTCTTGGTGGTAATTTGATTACTTGGAGAAGCAAGAAATAGACTACCATCGCCAAGTCTAATGCAAAGGCTGAATATTGTGCTATGGCATATACTGTGGTTGAATTGTTGTGGTTGAAATCACTTCTCCAAGAGCTTAAATATTCTATTAATCAACTTATTGATATGATGTATGATAATCATATAGCAATTTATATTGCTGGGAATCCAAGTTTTCAGGAGTGAACTAAGCATATAGAAGTTTACTGTCACTTTCTTTGTGACAGAAGTTAGTCGCTACTCCTTACATTGTCTCTAGAGATCAATATGTTGATCTAACTTTGCCACTGTTGCTCCAACCTGGTCAGGGGTGACTTATATGCTCCAGCTCGAGAATGAGTGTTAAGTTACTTTAATTGAGTTATTTTTATTTTTTGAGTTTTATTCTTTTCTTTTTTTATGGTCATAGACAATTTATATTTACTATAAACACAATGGCTAAAGGACTTCTATCACACAGAAACCTATACATTCTCCTTCTCCTCCTCCTCCTCTGTATTTCTTCTCTCTTCCTTCTTTCTCTCTGCTACTTGCCGCAGTTCTATAATCAGCTTTGTGACACATGGCATATGAGACAAGACAAGGCAGTAACACTAATTTTTCCAAATAGTAACATCTATACCCCCGGTAACTAAGAGCCAATTTTTTCATATATAATGGAAGCATTAACTCAAGTCCACTTATGAGACAATCAATCCCATTTACCTTAGTGTAGTTCTTTTCCACTCCGTAACCTTTGACATATAGATAGCCCATTCCATTATAAGCTGAGCAAGGCTGCTGTCTGGAGGCAAGCTTTAGCCACTCAAAAGCCTTTGTATAGTTCCTCTCAACTCCAGCGCCCCTAGCATATATCTCCCCAATAAGTTCCATTGACCTCGGCTCGCCCTTCTCCACAGCCTTTAGAAACCATGACAATGCTTTCGTATGGTCACGCCTCAATCCTCTCAGCCCAGAATAATAGAACAACCCCACTTTGTACATTGCAACTGCATCCCCCTTCTGTGCCTGGTACTCCAATATCCGGAAGTCCTCACCGTCCTCACCTCGAGACTTTCCCAGAGCTTCTTTATCCTCCTCAGCTCCATCGTGAATCCTAATCGGTTCTACGAAAGGAGAATCCTTCGTGATTAAAAAGCTACTTACAGCCACCTTTGCTAACTCGGCATACAGCTCGACTGTTTTTATACATCTGTAACCACATTACAACAAGGATCAGCTCATCGAGTCAAAATAACAACCATCTCAAAACAAATTCTACTACTTTCTTCGGTGTCCAAATTCTTCCCAACAACAAATCGATAAACAAATTCATTTTCCAACGTAAATCCCAGGATTACTGAAAAACAGAAGCGTGATCATAGTGAGAATTGCAAAGGAAAGCTTACAAACTTCTTGTCCAAACATCAAATTCATTGAAATGAAGACACCATGAGCCTTAAACGTCAAAATTTGTAACACCATCTACGGCGAATGCAAAATGAAAGTCTCTGTTGGTTTGACACTGACGATGGATCATCTGCTTATAGGAGATAATGACATATAATTCTAGTAACGGAGCTGAATACTCACATCCTGACGCATGTAAGTGTAAGCAAGCGCCATCTTCGAATGCATATTCCCTCCCCCGGCAGCGAAATGGTGGTACAGGAACGCCTTGCCCTTGCTCCTGCCCCTCATCTGCCCCGTCCCGAGGAGAAACCCTAGCGCCGACTGCGCGTGCGCGCACCCCGCGGCGGCGCTGGCCTCGAACTCCGACACGGCCTCCTCCATCAGCCGCCCCTCCCCGGAGCTGGCGGCGGCCATCATCTTCGACACGCCGGAGTAGTAGAGCTCCTCCGGCTCGGATCCGGCGGCGAGGGGCTCGCCGGACTCGAACATCGAGCGCCAGGAGCCGGGATCGAGCTCCTCCTCGGGCCGGGACTCGGAGTCGCCGAACTCGTCCCAGTCGGCGGAGTCGAGGAGCTCGTCCGGGGGGGCGGCGGCGACGTCCTTGAGGTCCTCCTGGGTGAGGATGAGGAAGGAGCGGGCGGCGAGGGAGAGCGGGTAGAGGGAGAGGAGGAGGAGGACGGGGACGAGGAGGCTGCGACCCGGATCACGCATGGTGGTCGGGAACGGCGGAGGCGGCGGAGGCGGCGCGGTGGCGCGTGGCGGTCGGCGACGGTGAGGACAGGGGTTAAATGGGAATTTTGACGGGGCGTGTCCGTGCGTAGATATGTATAATGTTCCAGTGAGGCCACGTCAGTTTCTGGTGTCTGGCCAATGAGGTTTTGCCGCGTCGGAAACCGGGTTCGTCGGAAATATCTGATGATGGACCGGATCCGGCTATTGCATTGCCGGCCCAATCGGATCGAGATGAATGATTAAGAAAGGCCGACCAAAATTGCATAATTTCGTAAATTAACATGACAGATTTTCTAATCACTGGAGGTTCATAACAATTTAAAATTTTTATTTCTAAAATAAAATTTCTATTTTAAGGAAGCTTAACATTCGATGGTCGGAATCTGACATTTGATGACTAGCATTCGGCGTTCGGTGACCAGCGGCGGGCGATTGAAGTCCGAAGTCTAATGTTCAGCATCTGGTGCCAAGTCCAATGACCGGCGACAAGTGGTTAAAGTCTAGAGTTTGACAATCGGCAACCAGTGTCCAACATCTGGAGTTCAACATTTGATGTCCAACATCCGGAGTCCAGTGACAGGAGGCTGGCGGCGAATGGCCAATGGCCAGAATCTGGCGGCAAGTGGCAAGTGATTGATATTTGGCGGTGGGTGGCAGGCGACGGATAGTTGCTAACAAACATTTGGTGGTTGGTGGTAAGCTTTTGGTATTTAATGATTGGCGATGAGCAGCCAACAACCGGTGGGCATCTAGCATCCTACAACTGGCGATTGGCGACGAGCAGCCGAAGTGTGGTGCCTGGTGATCGACGTTTGGTGGCCAACGGTTGGTGGCTAGTGACAAGGTCGGTGGTGGGCGGCCAGTAATCGACGGCGGGTGTTCAACGTTCCACAAGTGGCAAATGGGCAATAAACGATGATGAGAATAAATGATGAAAAAAAAATTAATTTCTCATTTTTGTTTCAAAAATAAAAAAGCAAAAAATTTAACTTTTAATTTTTTTCTATTTCTAGAATATAAAAAAACGAAGTGTAGTCCATAATGTAGCATTGAATATTCTTTAGCATATTTCTTTTTATTTAATTATTTTTTTAAAACAAGTGTAGTCTATAAATTTATCTTTTATTCACGTTCAATCGTGTCTCAAGTGAACTTTTGAACAATTTTATGTTGAGTTGCCTGATTATAATATATCTCATTTGGAGAGACTTTCGAGTTTTTAGTATTTGAGTAGGATTGCATATGAACTTGTCAGATCCTCTCAAGCCATAGTTAAAACCTAGTGTTTTTTAGACCTTTTATGACATCGTTCTTGAGTGGGTGGATTTTTAGATAATGAAGTTGGGACAAACCCCACTAGAGTTGATTCCTAGTATTGGAATTATTCTATTCCAAAGTGAACTCTAAAGTCGAGGTTATTTCAAATGATATATTTTAAAAAATATCATTTTGATAGTTAATGCATTGATGAATATCCTGAGTTCTTTGCATTCGAAATTCATTTACAACATATCTATCTATGTTTTAGTTGAATCGATAGTTCATAATATAAAAATGAAAACCGAATCGGTCAAAGGATGATTCCGTAATTTTTTATGCTGACCACTAATTTAATTGAAATTTTAAACTTTGTAAAATTAAATTTTCGACTCTTATAAAATTGACATACGTAAGATCATGCAAAAAAAAAAAAAATCAAATAAAAAAACAAAATATTTCGTTTGGATCGTCGAAAGAAATGGGTTCCAACAAGAGAAGCATCGACAACAGCGTCCTTCTCAATCGCGTGAAACGCCGTCGTTGTGCTACCATCGACGCCAGTCCTTCGAGCCCACCGCCGTCGACGGCGGAGCGCCAGTTGCTCGCTGCGTCGCCGGCCGGAGCTCCGGAGCTTGCTCGCGATGTCGTCTGCAGCGCTCGAGATCAAGCTTTCCCGACCGAGCCGCATCTACCGCCCCTCCGTACGCCTCTCTCTCTCTCTCTCTCTCTCTCTCTCTCTCGCTCTCTACGCTCTGCAATTCTCCGTCCTGAATCACGATCGGCGGCGTTGATGGAATCCTCCAGGAACCGCTCGAGGGCAAGATCGTCGTCAAGTCCGCCTCCTCCATCTCCCACCGCGGCGTCCGCCTCGCCGTCAACGGCTCCGTCATCACGCAGGTACTCTCTTTCTCTCTCTGCCGTCGGATTGCCGTGAGAAATCGGTGATCGGCGATGCTCATCGTTCCGTCGACCTCCTCGTTTTTTCTTCAGGTTCGCGGAGGAGCTGCGGGGCTTGTCGAGTCGATCGTGGGCGCTGTCAAGCCTGTCGTGATCGTGTACTTGCCCTTTCCATTTCTTCATGACTCCATTTGTTTCATGGAAAATAACTTTCAATAAAACGCTTTCCGAATTTTTCGGCATTTGTTTCACGGAGAATGCATTACTCAACGAAAACGTTTTCTGCTATTGGAAAAAACGCCTTCAAAAGTGGGCAAATCGCGGGCAAATCGCTGCATGTTTTTTCTGTTTCTGTTTTTATGTGTTTGCTCGCATTTGAATCTTGAGCATTAGAAATTGCTTCTCTTTGGATGTTTTAGATTATTTAAAGAGTAAAACCCCCTTTCTTTGCGTTTGATTCCTGTAGAATGTAACTTTCTTTTGGGTAAAAATGCTTTTCCTGACTGTCCAATTGCAGTACGAAGGATGAACACTGTCCACATTACCTTCTTTTTTAGCTGTTGTATGTGGTCTTTTGAACAGGAATAGGATAATTGAAGTGCAACCGCCTGGAAGGATTGCATCAGGTACAACAGAGGTAGTGATATGCAGAAATGTTTACATATATGCGACGTCTTGAAAAGAGCGAGCTGATTTGTGTTTCCATACTGTTGCATCTTACTTGATGAATGGTTAATGTCTTCCAAATAAAATTATAATCTCTATCTCTTGATAGAAGTGATCCTAAGTTCGAATGAATCGATGCCTTTACTGCTTCAAAATTGATTGCAGCCTGTTTCTTTATTGGATGTGAGTCTTCGAGAACAACATAACACAGTTTTCAGGAGTTCACTACTGGTGATATATTAATATCAGAATATTTTTTCCTATTGTATTGATGTCTTAGGCTAAGATATTAGCAGAGTGCAAATAAGCCAGTATTTATTGTTGGGCCATATAGTTGCCCTTGTTTTTACCTTTATCAGATTCAACCTATGACATGCAATTCCTGAAGCCTTTGACTTAGTTGTCTGTTGTTCATGGCAGATACCTTTTTCTGTAACTCTGAAACAATCAGGAGGTGACAAACACGAAAGATTTTATGAGACCTTTCATGGAGCTAATATCAATATCCAGGTGAATAATTTGATCATGTACCTGATCATATTTGATATAATATGGAACAGACATCAGTTGCAGATTTGATTTGATTTTTAAAGATGGCTTCCATATGACTTGTGCGTTGTGTAACTGTTGTGTCTTATTTGTAGATAGATACAGTATTTAGAATTATATGCTGCTATCCAAAAAGCGAGGGAGCCATTGTGGACATGGATGTTTTTCACGTTCTACAAAAGGCCAGAAAATGCAAAATTAATTATTTTTCTAAAAGAGATTTAGATTTTTATGAAACTTTCATTGTATCTGTCCAGTTTTTGTCATTTGATCACTAACTTTCTTGGAAGAAAGACTTCCATTTTTATGCCTTTCATGAATAGACATGATGAATTTCTGAAGTTCATCTTGTCTATTGTGTTTTGAATGGTTATTTTTCATGTTTGTTTGCTTGTGAAGAATAATGCATTGTTTTGATCTTGTCTATATAAGGCATTGTTTTGATCCTAATTTGGGTACAAGCATAAAATCCATGGAAGTCTTGTTGGTTGGAATATATCTTGATGATCTTTAGATTTAAACAGCTTGTTAGGGAATGAAGTTATGGATCATTACTGTTCTGTGTTTGTTTTGCCTGTATCACCACCATGGCACAATTCGTCTGTCCAAATAAGTAATTCTTTGTGCTAACCTGAAAGCAGATGGTGGCTCTTCATAGTAATTAGCATATATTATAGTACTTGGGGTTGGATCATAGATAATAGGATTAGATGCTTGATGTATGAGCATGGGTAATGGATCATAAAAGAAATCTGATATTTATTCTACGAAGGTGATTGATGAGCTTGATCAAATGCTGATGTGTCCTTTTCTTTCTTTATTTGTTATAGTAATCTTGGGAGCTTTTAAAATTTGGTAGACATGATAAGGTAATGCTATATATGCATCATGTCTTTTCCATAAATAAGTTCTAAAGTCCAGTTGGCTTAAAGTGAAAAATGGTAAGATATAAGCAACCACAGAAAATGCGAGCTTGCACTTGGCTCCCTTCTACTGGACCATTTAGTTATCGGATTTCTTATTTCCCCTTCAGCAAATGTTTTTATTTCTGCCTGATTTTAGGGGCTGCTTTCATGGTTGATATTCATTAAATCTGTTACAGTACTTGCTAACTGCAGATGTAACAAGAGGGTATCTGCACAAATCCTTATGTGCCACGATGGAGTTCATTTTAGAAGCTGATAAGGGTATGACATGTTTTCTCATTGATTCTAAATCAATTTTGGCAATGATAACCTGCAGGAAGGATCTAATCCAGTGCTTCCTCTGTTAATTTTTTCAGCTGAGCTTCTTGATCAACCAGCTTGTCCTGAGATAGTTATCTTTTACATTACTCAGGATACCCAAAGACATCCATTGCTTCCTGAGTTGAAATCAGGCAAACTTCTATATGTATCTTATCTTTCAGTCTCTTTTAGCATGATTCTGAACTATAGTCAATTGGTCAGATAGAAAATTGTACTACACTTTTTTATTTGCTCATGCATATTTGGATAAAAAGCGACAGGATGGACAAGTTCTGCTATAATCAATTGTAAAAGCCTCATTGGTTTTGCTGCTATATCTAAAGCAAATATGCATTCACCTGATCCAACTTCTTATGAGGAAGATGTTGATGTACAGGTGGTTTTCGAGTGACTGGAAAGATGTCCATTCAGTGTGCTCTGTCAGATCCAATTAGTGGAGAGCTTATTGTGGAAACATCTGCAGTTCCAATTCGCTCTGTTGACATACACATACTTCGAATTGAGTCATTTGTTTTTGGAGATAGAATTGTGACTGACACGTCCTTGGTACAAACAACCCAGGTGCGTAAATTTTTAACTAAATAGATGTATATTTCTGGATCAAAATCTTCCTTAACAACGTCCTTCTACATGTACTAGATAGCAGATGGGGATGTGTCTCGGCATATGATATTGCCCATCTACGTTATTCCTCCTCGCCTCTTAACTTGTCCAACGACCTCGGCTGGGTGAGTTGCTGGATTCACATTGCCACCACTCTTGTGTCTTGTTCTTTTTCTGCATAAGCAGGTGTAGTGGAACCCCACAGCTTAACAGTGATTGTGTATTCTTAGGTCCCTTCAGTCTCTACACAACTAATCTAATTTATTGGAGAACTCTTATGACAATTGAGCATTAGCATCATAGTGAACCAAAGAGGTTAATCTTGCTTTCAATATACTTACTAGGTTGAATATCCAATATTTTATTTTCAAATATCCAGATAAGCAGTGGAAATTTTTTTATTTGTTGATAAAGATCTATATACAATCAGTCCTTTCAGTTAAATCTGGAAATATGCAGCAACCTTAGCTTTAAGTAGATTGATTGACTGCATTGAGCTTCACTTATTGGAAGGATGAGCATCCAACACCCAGCCCGTCAGCCCCCAATATAAGCACACAAACAGAGAATGCTTGGACCTTTGTTTCAAAAGGCTTGAAATGAAATTCCTCTTGAAATGAAATTCCTGAGAGACCACCGCACAACCTTTGGAAATACTCTGTGCTTGAAGACATTATTGATTACTTAGTTTCACCTCTGACCGCAGATGAATGTCAGGCTTTTGTTTTTCATTTCACATTTGGAAAATTCATCTGCAGTAACTTTTTTGTTCTTTCCTTATGGACCCGTGGAAGCTACTACTGCGTTGACTTTACATTAACTTGCATCTTCCAAACAGATCATTTTCAATCGAGTTCAAAGTTGCCATAGTTATTAGCTTTCAATCAGAGCTATCGAAGATGCAGGCCAAGTCAGATCCCAGAACTCCTAGGCTGTGGGTATGAAAACGGATTGTTTTAGTTTTATGTGCTTATCTTGAGCTCTATCTTGAAAAATGCTCCCTTTTATCAATTTTAGATGGCAATGGAAACTCTACCACTTGAACTGGTTCGCACCAGATGAGAATCAGTGTGGAGGGAACAACTCAGACTTTAATGTCTGTACTTTCTTCAGAGAAGTGTCTTGTATCAGTGATCATTTGGGCGGTTGTTCACCATTCATATACAACGGCTGGTGTAATCTGCTCACAATCTTGATGGCGGTGGCTGCATTGTCAAAAGGTGTTTTTACTACTGGATGCAAACAGAATCACGTAGTTCATTATGTTGTATCCTCTTGGATATTTGGAGGCAACAACTCAGACTCTAAAGCCTGTACATGCTTCAAAGGGTTGGATTTTTACTGTTGGCCTTTCAGAACGTTTACTGCAGAGGTTGATGACTTCTCTTCCATTTGCTAAACGATAGTCGACTATTTACCATTTATGCTCGGATTAGATAGCACGTTTCAAGGTAAATTCAATTACATGTGTAACTAGAGAAGATGCGCACGCACGCGCCCAGACACACGCACGTATATTTATATCTCCAAGGTGGAGTAGATACAATGTATTAAACAGCAAGAATAACCATTGTATCCAAGCCAATGCTGTATTCCCCGTAACATCAGTGAAAACCACTAAATACCAAAACCGAAAAGAGAAGGTACAAATGTATAAAGATTCGAGTATACCACTAGAAAGCAGAGAATAATGTAAATGAAAGCACTTGGCCATTTTTATTACTTCAAGGAGGTCTCACATTTCCATCAAGACATTTATCTTAGGTAAAGACAAACAAGTTCAGAACTCATCTTATTAACATAAACCTTCCCAATGTTTCACTCTACTGAAAACTCGAAAAGCATGGAATGCTTGTACTTCTCACCAGGTCGAACGATGACAGAAGGAAAGTTTGGTTGGTTGATGGCATTTGGAAATCCTTGCGTCTCCAAACACACTCCAGAGTGCTTGCCATATGCTGCATCGCCTTTACCAACTACTCCATTTACGTAATTTCCAGTGTAAAACTGCATTCCTGGAGCATTGGTCCACAAGTCAAGAACCCTAGAACTTGAAGGGTCCTTCAGTTTGGCAGCATGTTTTAGGCCCGACTTCTCTTCCCCACAGTCCAGCACATAGTTATGGTCGTAACCTAAACCAGGCACCTCGTGAATTGAAGTGCCAATCTTCTTCTCCGTCGTGAAATCAAAAGCCGTTCCTTTGACGGGCATAATTTCACCTGTTGGGATTGTGTTCTGATCCACGGGAGTGATGTGATTAGCCCATATCTGGATGGAGTGGTTTAGTATGTTTCCTGAATCGTGACCGGCTAAGTTCCAGTAGGTATGCTGAGCCAAGCTAATAGGAGTGGCCTTATTTTCAGGCACAGCTTCCATGTCGAGCCTCATTGTTGTACTAGAAGTTAGCGTGTAAGTAGCCGTCACAGCAACATCTCCTGGGTAACCTATAATCATATGAACATGCAACCCAAAGCATCAAAGCAATGTTGGTGCAAACGACTGCGTGTGTTGATGAGCATGTGCACCAGTGTGTGCACATGCATGAGAGAGAGAGAGAGAGAGAGAGAGAGAGAGAGACCTTCTTCCCCATCATGACTGTGATATTTGAAGGTAATGGAAGGATTCTCGCCTTTCTTATAATCAGCTACCTCCCATATCACCTTATCAAAACCCTTGTGCCCACCTAAGTAACACAGAAAATTCAGAAGGCCATTATCAGATTGATGTTTTGAAGAATTAGGTTGCTCCACATATACATACTTTTAGTTCTAACAAAGTGAACCTCTTGTCACCAAACTAACTGGAAAAGGAAAAATTCTTCATGGATCTCATGATTATTGAGCAGTACTTATTTTCCTCAAAATATTTCTTCTGCTTAATGTGCTTGTGTGTGCACTCTGCTTCTGATGGTTGGGAAAAAGCAAAACTTGGTCATTTTCTTCTCTCAGAAGCAGTTCACATGAGTTACAATACAACGATAGCTGAGGTGATCAAACCATAATATAAGAACACTTTCCCCAGTGTAATTTTCAGTTCAGGGGAAAAGGACTTTAAATTTCCTCCATACTCGATCAGTCAAGCATAAAATTTAAAATGAAGTGCTACAAATCCTCAAGCTCCCACGGAGGCAGGATGTGCAGCAAGGTCATAGTGTGATTAATTCACATTCGACAACTCTCTCACACAATTCGATTCCCCACACCACCTATCCAGATTAAACAGAGAGACAAGCAGATGCCAAAGCGACAACATATATAATGCATTTACACAAGCAGATCGATTGTCAAACACATACAGAAGCCTGACACAATCACAAAGACGATCAATTCGCTCGAGGCGTCATTAAGTATGATCTCGTCAGCTCGAGCAACATCCACACCGCAATTACTGATCATTAACAATTCATACCGTGAAGACTGTTCGGAGGCTTGTTGATGGGCAAGGAGTGTTCAACGCCATCGAGAGTGAACTTGCCCTCCTTTATCCTGTTCGCGACCCGCCCCACAATGCAGCCGAAGAACGGCGCCGCACCTTTCTGCGCAGCACAGAAAACACGAATCGACCCACAAAAGACATTCATCAACCAAATCTTCCAAAGCTCAATCCCACGTCAAAACCAACGAAAACAGCCCAATTGACCATAAAGTTTCCAAATTTTCAGCAGATCAAGAGCCGCGGAAGCGAAGAAAACGGAAATGCGCGATCACCGACACATCGCCACAAGCACAGGAGTCCAAAAAGTAACGAACTTTCTCACCAGATACGGCTCGACGGAGTCGAAACCCAGAACCACATCAGCCAGTTTCCCTGAAAGCAACGAAAAGAAGAGCAGACACGATCGAGTCATCAGCAACGATTCAGACCATGAACAGAGACCAGGAGCATCAGCGACGAACCGTCTTTGCCCGGAACGGAGAGCGAGGCGATGGTGCATCCGAGGTTGGCGATCTTCACCCGCATGGTGCCATTGTCGAGCTCGAAGAGCTCCGCTTGCCTGGCCTGGTCCGCCATAAAGATTCTTCCTTTTTCCTTCTTCGTCTTCTTCTTCGGAAGAAGACAAGAGAGAGAAGGGGGGGGGGGGGATTTTGAAGGTGGTGGAGAGAGCAGGAATCGGATTCTGTCAGCTTACTGCCAAAGATGATGACGTCATAAAATCGCCCGATCTTAGCCAGTTTTTTTATTTTTTTGAACAGATCTTAGCTAGTTTCTTCACCGAGTTTATCCGAAATTTTTATAGATAATGACACAGACAACGTTTGAATTTAAGTCTAATATATAATTTACGAATCAGATTCTATTTTTTCTTTTTATGATATCAAAGGAACCCGTATAGCCGGCAGTCGGTGGATAAATATTTTTATTTTATAGCCTGGTGGTAATCTGACAAACAACCGTGAATAAATATTTTTTTTTTTTTTTTATAGTCGCGTGTAAACCCTGAAAGTGATCTTTGGAGGACCCACCACTCTAACATCAGTAAACGACGCTAATAGCGAATGGCCCGAGTAAACTTTTTTTGTGTAGATCGGCGGTAAATGACGGGTAAATCTCTAAAACTAACAAACCTAGCGGATTAGTAGAGAACGCACCACCTCAACATCACATTTAAAAGTAAATCCTGGAGTAACGTTAGTGGATGACCCACCACCCATCACCCCAACATCAATGCTAGTGGAGGACCAGGTAAACTTTTTTTTTTTTTTTTTTTTATACTCAAGGAACCCCATGCCACCACCCACCACCTCGACATTAGACGCTAGCGAAGGACCAGGTAAACTTTTTTTTTTTTTTTTTTTTTATACTTAAGGAACCCATGCCACCACCCACCACCCCAACATCAGATGCTAGCAGAGGACCGAGTAAACTTTTCTTTTTCTTTTTTTTATACTCAGGAACTCCATGCCACCACCCACCACCCACCACCTCGACATTAGACGCTAGTGAAGGACCGAGTAAACTTTTTTTTTTTTTTTTATACTCAGGAAATTTTGTGCAACTGGCAGTCGGCGGATAAACCTTAGAGTGACAGGGTCGACATCACACTTAAGACACTAAGCACCTCCACTGGGTTTCGAACCCTTCACCTTTGGGCAATGATCAACAGAACTCTTATCCAACGAAGCCACCATAGCTGGTGGTATCAATATTGAACATTTTTATGCGATAAAAGTTTAGGAATTATATTACACATTGGAATTAAGTTTAAAGATCATATTAAATAAATTAAAAATTTAGGGATCAAATTACACTTTTTTGTCAAAATTCATGAATTGTTTGTATCATTTTTCCAAATTTTTTTGCTATTGCCACGTAGAGAGTTAAGGAAATAAGATATACGAAGATTACTTCATTATACGATAAAGAATCACCAATCACTTATTAATGTTATTAATAAATGGAAATTTACTGTCCACATTGATTTTAATACTTTTCTATATGAAAATTTACCAAGTATAATGAATATCGCTAGTCCATAAAATTTATTAGTTTCTTATAGAAAAAGTCGCTAAGCATATCCAAAATAATTTTTATGCATATGAAAATCACTAACCACATATATACGTTATCAATAAATGAAAAGGTACTGACTAAATTTTACAAATTTTATTTTTTATGTGAAATCTTACTAAGCATATTGAGAACTTCTTTACATTGTCAATCATTTATAGGTATTCCTAGTAAGAAAAACTTACTGATATAACTAGTTATTTCCCATATTAAATTTTTTTATGCACATTGAAAGTTTACTTCGATATGTAGGAAAATTACTTCCATGATCATGAAAGTAAGTTTGTTCCTATAAGCAATTTGTATTTTTCTAGACTGTTCTTTAGTAAATTCTTAACTTGAAAATGATTTAAATCTATCCAATCAATTAGTGTTCGCACTGATCTATAACTTTTCATTTTCTCTTTTCAGTTAGTAAATTTTGAGAAGTATTCAATGGTAATCTATAGCTCTTAGTCAAATTTCTAAGTGTTTAATACATTCCCAACGTTAGATGCGATTTATATGATCAATTTGTTAGGAATCTTATACAAAAATCTGCATAACAGGTTGCCAGCAGGATTCTAGTATCTGGATCCAACGGTGCTCATTGTTTTATGGAAAAAGAATAGTGTAAATTATCCACGTACGATTATCCGTAAAAGAGATCACGAAATTATAGAGCTTGCCAAACTTTCAAGCAAATCTACATCTGTCTCATAGGACAGCTCTTCAACGCACTCTCTTATTATTGTTAAATTGGATGATGTTGAATTACCTCAAGAAAATATACGAAATATGTATTTAATTTGTTGGAAAAATAATTATCACGTATTAAAAAAAATAATATTTGCATATTGAGGAAAACGCGTAACACTATTTGTTGGAATCAGAAAAATAATAAATTTGAGAGAATAATAACAATAATATAACGATGATCAAGCCAATATTTGTCTAATATTTACATATAATGATGCTCAATCACTTTCCAAATACAAAACTGTTTTGATTATAATAACATTTATAGAAAATTAAACATGAGGTGAGGTACGGGTAACTGAATTTTCCTAAATCAATTAGTTTCTGCCAACAGTGTTAAGTAGCTTTATAAACTATGCCTCCCAAGATACAATACCTCGAATCCATATATATTAACACTATACAAAATAGGATTATGTCAAATACTTCTAGAAATCAGCACACTTGGAGGAGTGTTTTTCCAAAGAGGAATTCTAATTTGTGAATGACTATTTGCCATGAATTATAGAAGATTCTGAAGATAATCATTTTTGTAAGCTGATGATTATCTTAGAATTGTTGTAGAGAGATTATGGAAGGTCATTAACACGTCACTTAATTCAAGTAAAATCTACTGGACAAAAATGAAGTAATTTGTCCTTTAACGCGTCCATCCATTAATTTGTCCATAATTGCATCGCAAAAGCGTGTCAAAATTGCCGAAAAAATGCATCTATTAACGCCTCAATTAATTCGTCCATAAAACTATTCCACGACTGATGCACGAGGGCTTGAGGAGGAATGCATCCATTAAATTGTCCATTAACGCCAAAGGTTGTATAAGAAATGCACGAACTTATGTTGAGTTGTTGATACCATTAATTTCAACACATTCAATGCAAGAAAAAGAAAACGGGAAGGTAATCCCCAATTGAATTTTCTGTGAGAACAGGAAGGTAATCCCCAATTTCCTGCAAGAACGATAAGGTAATCCCCAATTGAATTTCTTGTGAGAATAGGAAGGTAATCCCCAATTGAATTTCCTCGAGAACGGGATGGTAATCTCCAATAGAATTTCCTGTGAGAACGGGAAGATAATCCCCAATTTCCTGTGAGAATAGGAAGGTAATCCCAAATTGAATTTCCTGCGAGAACGGGAAGGTAATCCCCAATTGAATTTCCTGCCCCATAAGCTGAATATTGGACCTTCCCATACTTGGTCATATATCGCTTCATTCCTTCAGTATATAAATTGACACAATTCACACTCAATTCCTGCGAGAACGGGAAGGTAATCCCCAATTGAATTTCCTACCCCATAAGCTGAATATTGGACCTTCCCATACTTGGTCGCATATCGCTTCATTCCTTCGGTATATAAATTGACATTATTCACACCCAATTCTTGCGAGAATGGGAAGGTAATCCCCAATTGAATTTCTTGCCCCATAAGCTGAATATTGGACTTCCCATACTTGGTCGCATATCGCTTCATTCCTTTAGTATATAAATTGACACAATTCACACCCAATTCTTATCTCACACACCAAATAGCTTTGAACTCCCAATAAAAAGAAAAAATAAAAAATAAAAAAGAAACAAAAGAAGGATGAAGAACTTTCAAGTTGCAGCAATCCTTGTGCTCTTTCTATTCTTAACGACAAGTAAGCTCCCTCTTCGCGATACGTATGCTTCTTCTTCTTCTTTTTTAAAGATTTACTTATTGAAATCATAAGGATTATATTATTAACACATGCATGATTTTCAACCAAACTAATTTCTTTATCATTTCATTTTTTTTGGGGGTGGGGGATTGAAGGCGAGGTGATAGCGATGCAGTCTCCGGTGCATCCATGTTTTAAGCTTTATGATCTTCCCGGCTGCAATGGTCAAGCGTGCACCGACTTTTGCATTAATAAGACCGGTGTGGCTGGGGCTGGGGGGCTTTGTAGCAAGGATGGAGCCAGGTGCCTTTGCATTACACCTTGCCAATAAGTAAATGCTCCTCTCTGTAACCTGCCTTCAATGAAGGGATCATGTTGTGACGTTTTCAAACACGCACACACACTCTCACTATGTCCCCAAATATCACTAATCTCGATCTAAATTATGCCTACAAGCGTGATATCTTACAATGCCAAGTAATTTTATTGCAATCGAAGCTTCATCACTCTCTAGGACGAGCCATATGGGCATAAGGCATAGATCGACAACGGCATGAGCAACCGATACTCACGATACTAACAAAGTAAATTGATGAATTGATTGTCCTGAAAATTATGCGAGTTGGAAAATGCCCGGAATGCCACGTCGATTGTCAATTGACAATTGGCATAAATCGGAAAATCTTAGCAATGAAAATCCTTGTGCAATAAACAAACGACTAACGATTGAAGGGAACTTGACTATCTTGGTTCTTGAAGTTAAGGTCTACAATGATTCAAACACTCAATTCTCAGTTTCAAAGAAGTTGATGGCGAGAGATTTTGTACGAGAAGTTTGGTTTTGCCTACATTGAATACGTGGTATCAAGAAAATTTCTGCATTTATTAATATGTAGGAATTTGTTTACGATCAACGTTATGTGCGAGAAATTTATGCGATCAATTGATGCGATGGTTACATTTGAGCGATGGGTTAGAAACTTACAAAGTTAATTATTTACTTATGTTCAAAAAGTTTTATTAAATGTTTTGACAAGTTCAAGATATTTTTCAGATTTATCAATATTTAGAACATACGTTGGTCTTCTTATTTATATATTGATTTACTTGATTCCTTAGTATTCCAATAGAAAAGCCTACTATAGAAAGTCATTCTTTTGGCTTCTCTTCCATCGCAGGAGAGGCTTTGAACTTTGTATTTTAATTTAGGGATATGTTCAAGTCCTAAAACTTGTGACGAAAGTGTAATTGAGTCCTAAGATTTACAAAAAGTGTAATAAGTCCTAAAACTTATCAAATTGATTCGATTAAGTCCTAAATTTAATATCGTCAATTTGACTAACAGTAAATACTAATGTGGCTTTTTTAAATACTTTTTCTTTCCTATGTGGTGATGACATGGCTTAAATTATAATTTTAATTAACCAAAGTATTAATTTTTTTTTTTTGGTCGGTCTTACTCTACATCTATTCTAACACTCACTCTTAGACTTTTGCCCTACTTTCTTGCAAGACGTGAGAGTCAAAACCCACTCCTGAAACTAATACTTTTGTTTATGTATTAATTAAATTACATAAAAAAAAAGTATTTCAAAAAAACCAAATAAAAGGAAAAAATGAAACTATGGGCAAGGGCGGCAGGCCCTAACCGCCATTGTCTTTGTTGCCAAAAAGGGTTGGTGAGGGTCCCTAGGGCCTCGGCTAGGCCAGCAACCTCACCCAAATCTGTGAGGATTGCGACCCTTGAGCCAATTTGGGCGAGGGTTGCCAGCCCTTGCCCTACTATCGTGGCCCTCAGCGAGGGTCGTTGGATCACGCCGAGGGTAAAGAAGGTAAAGTTGTATGTTCATATATTGATTATGTTGCCCTAAACATTTGTGATTGTTATGTGAGGGCAACTGTGAAGGTGAACTTTTACTTTAGATTTAGAGATTTCATTTGCTAGTCTTTGTCCCATTCCTTTATTTTTCCATAAATGTAAGATGGCCCTTTCGCCGCTACCGCTTTTTGAAGCCCAAATACACATAAAGTATGAGTATGAGGAGGTTGTGTTGCCTTATATTGTTTGACGTATACCAAGTACACTATTATGGTATGAGTCGATATAAAACTTGTCAAGTGGGTTCCTCATCAGTATATAATTTGGTTTGTGATATTCAAAAGTGACTAGATGGGACTGCCCGGAGGCTTTGATGGTCCTCCTAGTTATGTTGTCAAGGAGCCGATGTTGGGGTATGTTATTGATTCTTAGATGACAGATCAGTGTTGTACGTGCATGTTTTTGAGAGCTGCAGTATGGTAGTGGAGATAGGAATTACCTAACCCTTCCTAGGTGTTCTATATTATGAGGTGCTTTATAAGTGATGCATATGTACATTAATAAGTATGTGAGGTAATGATATGACCTATTAATTATTTTGTTGAGCTTCCGCTTGCAAAGGAATTAACAAGAAAGAAAGTAAATATGACACATGTAGCGTTTGACGTGCTTGAGGCGTCACCGAATATGGCACAGGAAATTGAAGAATATAAAGTTAAGCAAAAGAAAATTGCTTTTACATGACAGAAAATTGATATGCGATTAGACTAACATTTATACATACCACCCACTGCCTAATTTTAGGCCATTGGATATATGACTTTTTATCACTTAGACTACCACACAACATCATATAAAAATAAAATGGAAAAATTGCCAAAAATCTTAAACTCATTGTATGGTGATCAATTTAGTCATAAACTTTTCAATTTGGCCAATTTAAGTCTAATTTCTTTTAATGATTTTTCAATTTAATCATTCTAGTCAATTTTAACTAAAAATTACTGACTGCCCCGCAAGAGTTGTGAGTCATCACCGAGGCCCTTCCAAGAAGATGAACAGTGGAAAAGAAAAGAAAAAACATATTAAAATAATAAAAAAATTATAAAAATTTATGGAAATTATAAAAACTTGCACAAAATTGTCCACGTCAATGTTAGTAGTGCCTTGTAGGACGAATGCCATTGATTGGACCGCTACGTTAGCTATTTTTAGTCAAAATTGGCTATGACTACATCGGAAAAACGTTAAAAGGTTAAGGACTAAATTGGCTAATTTAAAAAAATTTAAGATTAAATTGACCATCGCACGATGAGTTTATGATTTTTTAGATAATTATCCCTAATGAAATGTTTCAAGTTTGAAAGAAGACAAGTGTTATTAACTTCTCACAAAAAGAGAGGACTTTTTAGAGAATTCTGATAATGGTGGAAATGCTTATGCTTAATTTCTCTGAGGGTGAGAGAAAAAAAAAAATTAAAATGGGTTCTTTCTAATTATTAATCAAAATTCAACTTTGAAAATCATGCTATTAATCTCATTTGCTTTTGTTTAGCTTGAGAAAAACTGAAATACCACAAAGAACTTAACGATTAGCCACCCAAGGAAGGTTAGAACTTTCAATATACTTATTTTTAAGATTAATTATCATTAAGTCGGGTAAGCTCAAAGATCTAATGCCACATAAGATATTATTATTTAGTGCATCAAAAAAGGGTCGGTCGATGTCATATAGGGTTCGGTGTTTCTTCAGTTTATATAATGAGTTTTTGTTAATTTGGACCCAGAATTACTCGATTGATTTGGGTTATCGCATGGGGCAATCTTTGTTGGTGCTTCCTTTTCGCTTCGTGGGCAGTGTAAAATAGCACGGCAAACCGACAAATGCTTCACTGCCTTTAGATATCAAATGACGCCTGCTGCAAGGTTCTTTAACCCAATTTTGCCTCCTGAAATTAAGCCATTAAACAATTAGTCATATTGGGATATCTGCCTGTGAAGAAAGAAAATGTTTGGTCACGTGCAGCTTTTGCATCGATCCTGGCATGGAGCATGTGATATTAGGATATGGTTATGGGAGATCTGGATATTGCCAACTAAACATGCACAAATGGAACCCTTATAATCATTATTGCTAAATTTCTCTCCACTGACGTGGTTTGCTAGAAATCTCTATGTACCAAAATACTTACTAATTTTTCTTCAGAGTTTACGTATCAGCAATGCATCATAATTGCATGATTAAGGAATTTAATAAGGGTCAGAATAGACTATTCCGGACTTTAAGCAAAGCAGGCCTCAAATTTGGACTACTGGGAGGATATTTTCCATGAACATTTCCAACACACGCCACCAAAGCATCTATACTAGTGTGACAAATAAATTCTTCTGTCCGAATATTAAGAAGCGGATTCATGAAAAGGACGATATTTTTAAACCACAAGTACCTGATTAAACATTCGTTAGCCTTGCCTCGTCATACAGTGAGGTCATCTTCTGTCAATCTACCTAATTCAGCCACAGGGACTAGGCCTTGTGAACTTCGTGTAGGAGATATTATCATCAAAGAATGTGAACCATCTTGCATTACGGAATGAAATCCCTGGAAATATTCAAATGAAAATTAGCGTGAACAGAAAATTAATTAACTTAACTTTCCTTTATTTGGCTGCAGCTCGAGACCCCATAATGGATCATCCGCTATGCCAGCTAATACGGCATATCACTCAGCATTGAAAGCTGCATACAAAAACTAATGGCTTCCAAGAGATCTTCCTCGGAAGTTCCATGACCGAAATTAACCGCGACTGGAACCTCAACCTGCCATAAAAACATGTGCGTAACCCTGTTTAGATTATCTTCTCTGTTTGCATTAACTGAAGTAGAGTTTTCATTAAGAGACTCCGGACATGTAATTGCAAATTCAGGTCCTATAACCCAAAACTTAAACCAGAAAAACTAGCGATACAAGACGAACCACAGTGCACCACTAAAACGTTCATCAACCATTTTCCATATTCGCTGTGTTTTTCCAGAAATGATAATTTGGGTTTAAGCTCAGGTGAAAAGGCATACTACATCCACTAGATCCATATATCAAAACAGACGACAGGCGGAGCAGAATGCGAAACTAGGCTTCTGCAAATTGTTTGGCTGCATTTGACTGGATAGGTATCTCTATAATGACGGTCTCATCCATTTTGGTCATTTGAGCGATGAATATTAAATTTTATAAGATAGCACAAAAGAATTTTATTTCATCTGTGCAGCACATATAGCAGAATCTGTGGTGCAGATAAGCGTAGAAATGGTATTTTTCTCTTGTTCAAGCCAATATGAAATACGCTCACATTAGCCTGTCCTGCAGCAGAGATGCAACAGGCAACCAAGGAATTCCCTCCTTGCTTAAAGGCAGCAGGATGGATCTGCAAGGAAAGTGTGCATCAAACGAATCATACTCTACTTATAGCCATGCAGTTTAATCCATCCCCTAAACACTAAGTACAAATTTGCTTGTATCTGTAGATACAAGATCATCCAGACCTACAGTGTCTCCAACAAACATCCTGAGATGGAAGGTGTCTCCAACATTCTGAAATGGTAGGTGTTTTTTGTGCATCGCTCATGGCCATTGACAGTGCTTGGTATAGTTGATGAATGTCCAAGCACAAGATAAGGTTCAAATTCAAAACGAACGGTCTCCACATAAGGAATGTCATTAAAGAAAAAGCAGGTGGAAAGACAAGGAGGGAGCGTCTGTTTTGCAATCTTGAAAGAGCTATAATAGATTGTCCTTTACAAGTTCAACAACCCATTCATCAGAAATTGTTCCAAACCAGCAGATGGAACCAATGCACAATAACTTTGTCTGGACTATCCATCTCAAAAATTTAGAGCCGATATTACTGTTCAAGTTTTTTTTTGTCATGCTCCTCACTAGTTGTACCAAACACATGCCTCCCTTCAGCCTGAAGACAGCACCTCCCTGGGCTAGTGACACCTTGAATGTCTCCTCCAATTGTAAGAGCTGAAACACAAGCGACAACTTTGGTTGCTCTACCAACTGCACTAGAAGCACTTGCATTGGAATAACAAGCTTCAGGAGAAAACTGATAATGTTTTCATAAGGATTTGCCAAGATTGAAAGCTCCAGCAAGAGTAGAAGGCACTTCTGTGCAAGATCTATCTCAAATACTCAGCTCTAAAGCTCGCCAAGAACTTTCCAAAAGAGGCACAGTCATGTTATACTGACGAGCAAAATTTGCCTCGCAATATTCCATGGACTTGGAGAAGAGGGAGAGTTTGTCTAGGAACCACCTGCTGTAAGATCAGGTATTTTGGCTGGAGTTGGCCCAGGTAATTTCAACTCTGAAGTGCCTCATTAGGCCTACTTGTTTCCCTGGGTATGCCGCTGATAGCTTTTTCCTTAGCTTTGAACACCCAATTCGATTTCATTATGGATATAATCTTTTTTGCTTAGAAAAAAAAGTAACAATTTATTAAATATGACACAAGATACACAATAAGAAAATCAAAACTAGTAACTAAAGAGATCACATCAAGCCTCACTTGGCTAGCACATTGAAAACTCATTAAATAAGTGGACCTCTCTTATGAAGTAGGGAAATGAAGAATTTCTATCGTATTTCCATCTCAGCAAACAAGGGGAATAATCTTCTGGAAGAACTAACCCTGTTCAATGGTCTAGATTTTCCTTTTGACGACCAAAAAAGTAATCCTTTCAAGTGGTTATCTCCGTTTCTTCTTCATTGTTAAAGAGACGGGTGGAGTAATTGGTCTCTTCTTTGCAAAAGCACTCGCTCTGCTTTCTAACTCATCATCGATATCAGTATCACCACCTGGATCTCTTGCAGTTAGGCCGGACTCCTCAGCATCTTTCGCAGCTTTTCTCTTTCCAGACTGCAAGTTGGCATACAATTTCCTTTCCACAGGGTCATTTGAAAGTCCAGGTCTCATTTGACGTGAAAACTTTGCACCAAGACCAAGTCTATAAAAAGATTTAAGTTCCACTTAACAATACTACAACTAGAAAAATATTAGATGGCAATATCAAGAAGATAGCCTAAACTGACCTAGACGGTCGACCCTCGGATTTTGCCTCTGTTTGCTCGTCCTCGGCAACTTTAGTCATATTATTGACCCATCGTTCAGCCTAATCAAAAGCATGTTTCAATCAGTGGCAGTAGAAATTAAACAACAAACATGAGCTTTAGAATGAGTCGAAAGTGAAAAAGAGGCAACCAACAATCAAAAACAAAACCATAATTGTTAAATGATATTCACAACCCTATTGATGCAATGATGATTGTTAACTGAATCTTAATGGTCCACTGTAATAAAAGAGGTATAATACATCATCTTCTCAGGTCTAAGTTGGCCACAATGAAATGACCACATTTTTATGATTAATTTTGAACTTCATAATAGCAATCACAAAAAATTTCATGAATTAATGGCTGTAGGAAATTAGGAATTCAACTATGTAGTAAACTGAGACTCACAATGATCTAGTATAGAATTAACAACACTGTTTCATCAACCATGATATACCAAAAGCCCATTACCAGTTTCAAAGCCACGTCAGATTTGATGATTTGAGGAACTCCAGATTTCTGCGTTGCTTCCTTACTCATAATGCCTCGTCTTTAGCAGCCTGCAGCAATGCAAACAAAGAACTACGTTATTCGTTTTGCGGCTCATCCTTCACGACAATGTCTGTTAATGAACAATACCGAGACAACACGAAAAAGAGCAAATTTTTCCATAAGCATGCATGAGAAATAGGGAAATAGAACAGAAAGAGGCAGCAAGACGCAACCAGCAAGTGAAACCTCTCTGTGGGTAAGGGCGGATAGAGCCAAGTCAATCAAGGCAGTGGACTGTGAATCCACCGGGCGAAGGGAAAACTAGCAGGAATCCTTCTCGATCCAATAGACAACTTCAGTCGAATACCGAATCACTCGCAAACAGAATATCGCAGGAACAAACTACTTATGATTCCTTACCCAAAAAATAAAAAAAACTACTTATGATTGAGTCAGGAATTTCATCAAACAGGTTGTAAGCATTAAACTATCTCTCGGCTACTCATTATTCTGAACTGAAACTGGAATAACCAAGGCAACAGCGCGCCCTAAGGCCAACGTGCATACTGAATTGACAGAAAGACTGTGATTATATCTATATACAGTGAGGGAGGAATAGCATGTTGAGATGAAACTCCAGGCCGCGACAGGAACAATACAACATCAGACGAGATTGAGAGTGAATACGAGTGACAAGATCGACAAGAGCATCGTCCGGCCATCAATTCAGTGATGATAACAGCAAATCGAACCCGAAAACACTGGGCTCCTGCTTGAGAGATGCTCGGAGCTTACGGGGTTAAGAAGAGGAGTAGCTTCTGATCGGAGCAGAGATTCAGTGAACGGCACCGGAATCGCAACCGGAGAAGTGGACCGAGTCACCGGCCGATGAGGAGGAACCGCGACGGCGAGTCGTCGGAGGTGAGGAGGCGACCGGAGGTCGAGCGGCCGTGGAGCTAGAGGGGGAAAGCGAGACCCGTTCTTCGTTTCAGCCAGAGCGCAGGAGGGAGTAATATGGGCCGGGCCTCTTTGGGGCTTAAGAAGCGATTCTTTAGTGATGGGCTTGGGCCAGTCAAGCATGGGCCAATTTTTCTCTGGCGGGCCGAGATCGCCGATATGGGCTGCGCCAGATGGGTTTCGTGCACATTCATTTATTTATTTTTTTTTTGGTCTTTTTACTATTGTTCCTTAGGATATGTTTAGCGAAGTCACAAAACTTATCGAAGTCGATTGAGTCATAAAACTTACAAAAAACGCGATCAAATCCTAAAACTTGTCAAACTTATTCAATTGAGTCCTAAAATTAAGACCGTTAGTTTTTTTCCATTAAAAATGCTTTGACGCGGTATTTTAAATAATTTTTTTTATTTTTCACGTGGATTTTTTAAATTGTTTTTTATTCATTTAAAAAATTAAATTTAAAAACTAAAAAATTAGATTTATCTATTTTATCTTATTTTCACTAAAAACTAAAAAGAAATATTTTTAAAAATTATTTTAAAAAAAGAAAAATCAAAGAACTCTCCTCTCCCTTCTGCTGCGCCGCCGCCGCCCATCGCCGGAAGGGTTGGGCGACGGTCGTCGACCTTAGGCGGGGGTGGCCAGCCCTCGCCTAGTCGAGGCAAGGCCTCGTCGGCCCCAGGTGAGGGCGGGCGACCGTCGCCCACCTTGGGTGAGGCCTCATCGACCCTCGCTCGAAGCCGGCGAGGCTCGCCAGATCTTGGCAAGCCTCGCCAGCCCCGGGCGAGGGCTAGCGAGGCCTCATCGGCCCTCGCCCGAGGCCGGCGAGGCTCGCTAGATTTGGGCGAAGACTTGCCCAGGTCAGGCAACGGCTGCTCACCCCTCGAGGGCCGACGTGCCCAAATCTAGGCATACTTGCCCGACCTGGCGAGGGTGGTTGACCCTCACCTATGGCCAGTGAGGGCCGGCCACCCCGCCCAAGGCCGATAACCGTCGCCGGCCCTCTGACAATGGGCGCGGTGGAAGTCCACCGATGCCTTTTTTTTATTATTATTTTAAACAGTTTTGTTTTTTTAAAAATAAATTTAGAGTTTTCTTTTTAGTTTTTAATCTAATTTTTAAATATTTTGAATAAAAAATAATTTTAAAAAGTCATTTGAAAAATAAAAAAATTATTTAAAATATGACATCAACGTCACGTCAGCAATTTCCGTTAATAAATCGATTGTTAACTTTAAGACTCAATTGAACCAACTTGATAAATTTTAGGACTTGATTGCACTTTTTGTAAGTTTTAGGACTCAATTGCACTTTTTTGACTTGTGCTGAACATATCCCATTGTTCCTTTATATTTATTTATAATTTTTATTTTTTACAAATAAAAAATTCATGTGCCAATAGGACCTACGATTCTTCAGGTTCATGACTCAAGAAACTCTCGATTTGTTGAAAACATTGCTCCTCGGTGTATAATAATAAAAAGGCCAAATTTTTTCGTTCAATGTTTGCTACTTAGAATAATTCTCGACTCTACAATAAAAGATTCACATTCATAACAGTAGACACCAAAGCACATGCCTTTTATACCGACAATGCATCAATCAAATAAAGATATCGATTTTAGCTACTTTGAAAATTCACTTTCTGAATTTGAATCGAACTCAATCAAATTGGGATCCGCTCCTCGAGGCGAGATGGCAGTGGCGGCGGGCTCGTAGATCTGGACGAAATTGCTCAATGGAGGTTTGTAGACGATCATTTAATATAAGTTTGGATGTGGATGTCAGGCAAGCTAATTCACAAGGAAATGATTCAGATAGTTTGTGACATAGTCTTATCAAATAAGAGAAAGAAGGGGGTGGGAGACTAACTTTTCCCCGTAATTAGCTCCCGACTTGTCATAATCAGAGTGTCTGTACGAGCTCGACGAAATGCGTCTGCCATCTCCGCTGCTTTCTCAATTTCCTCCTCCCTCTCTTCTCTTGATTTCATGGCAACTTTATCAACAGAAATCTATTCATGTAGGAAAATAAATCAAATTATTAGAATTTTGTTAAGTACGACAAAAAAAAAAAAAAACATTAGGAAAAACTAAGTAGACTCTTTTAAAACTAAGACACGAGTCATTAGTTGAAAATTGAAGTTATTCCCCTGGAAGAATTGCACCAGCTGTTACAAAACCAAAAGCACTGGTTTACATTTCAATCACCTCTATACTTTTTATGATCTGCGCGCACTGTAATTTAAGCTCTTGCAGCTGCAAAAAATGGTAGCACAAAGACCTGATTTAGCAAAAAGCATCAACATAAGGGAAGAGAAACATCAAATGTGTAAAATATCACTTTTTGACCTGTTTTGTTGTTTTTGGAACATATGATCCCACAACTATTAGTCCCCCAGTCTTCTCTTTGGTTATTCCTAAATCTTTGGGTAAAACTGGGGCTTTTGGGATAATTCCAATCCGGGCAGAAACAAAACTAGCTGCAGTGCGGCACAAGAAATGCTTTCCTTGCAGTTCTGCCTGTCAATGGGTCAAGTTGATATAAAAAATGAGCTTCAACAAACCTCCAGTGGGCAATTGGATGGTTGCGACCATTTCAAAGTCAAAAGTAGTGTGACCTTTTACCTTTATCATTCCTGCCGCAAATACATACATGTGTCACGGGCCGATCGCTTGGACATGCTATCTTTCGGGCCGTGACACATGTCTCTTTCACTAGCTGCATTTATTGCACATGTTGAACCCTGAGAATTCAAGAACAGCTTTGAGTGAGCGAGCGGAATCTATTTTCAGTTGTCAATAAAACAGAATTTATCTTTTCAGAAAGACAGGACGTTTGCAGTGTTATGGCTTATGATGTTCAGATACAACAAAAAAATATGAAGAATTACTCCTCTTGATATGATGACAGCATCACCTGATACTATTATTCATTCAACAGTCATCACTTATATGCAGACTTGCATCTTACAAAACTTTTGATCATTGGAAAACAAATTCCTGAGAACAATTTTTATGTCTCAATTCTTGAGTTAAATGAATCTTACACATAATAAACCTGCGGCAAAGTGAAAAATGGTATTTTACAATTGTCATACTAGTCAAACCCAAATGGCAATGTTGGCACTGGTAAAGACTTCCCGAAGATATATTTTTAGGAAGAGGGCCAAAAAAAGAATAGCAACAAAGCGGATTGTCAACGATGCGGCACTCAAACTTGCAGCAAATCCCATAGTACATAAAAGAACGAATCATATAGAAGTGGATTGTCATTTTACTCGAGAAAAGATTCAATAAGGGATAATTAAGACTAGAGGAATTGGAACGACAGAGCAACAAGCCGATATCTTTACTAAACTCCTATGTCAAAGACATCATGCATATCTGTTGAGCAAGCTAGGCGTCTTGGATATCTACCAGCCACCAGCTTGAGAGGGAGTGTTGGAAGATATACATCAAACCTGAACCTGAGAGATACGCTCGGAATCTCAATTGATTTTAATTGTACATAAATTACTTAGGAATTTTAGATTGAGATTAGATTCTGATTTATTGTGATTACACAAATATTTCTTTGCCTTTTATTGTTTCATCTATGTACTATAATTACAGAAGAATTGTACATCAGAATACAGACTGAATATACAAATTTCCAAATCTCTCTAGTCTTCTTCTCGATAGTTCATCTTCTTTCATATAACATAAATAGATAGAAGAAATTGATTATCAACAAGACAACAACTAGCAATGGACAAAACAAAACAAGGCATCAAGAAGTTTATTAAAACCACTCTATGAATAATTAACCCTTGAAAGATGTCAGCATTGACATAAACAACAAGGTTGGCTAATAACAAAGTTTGTTTGTAATTTGGGCGCATGTTATTGATTCAATTTCTCATGAGAATCCATTTGCAAAAGACATTATATCTGAGCTTACTTACTCGAATTGAGATTTGTGCTTTATCTGACCTATAATATCATTATAGTGTTTTTCGATTCCAAATTTATCTACATATAAAATTTTAATTCGTTCAATATAGTCCATTTAGTATATATTCAATTTAGTTCTTGAACTATGTGCAAATGTTCGATGTTGTCTTTTCATTAATTTTCATTTTGGATAATTTTGAACATTTTTATAAAATCAAAAGAATTAGAACAAAGATGTACTAGAATGTTAGAGATCACATTTTACAAAATAAAGTTTTAGATACAACATTGTACATTGAGGTAGTCGGGGACCGAATTAGACAATTTAAAAGTTCAAGGACGATGCAATTGAGCAAAAGTTCAAAAACTATGTATATAGTTTTCTCTATAAAAAAAATTATAAGTGAATAGCATCAGAAGTATCTATTTTATTGCTTATCGTGCAATCAAGTCTCGAACTTTTCTTTGTTAAATCAAGATCCTCAACTTTTAAAACTTTGGCTCAGTGTGGACCTCAGTTAATAGAATTGCCATATCATATGGACCTACTAACTATTGCGGACGCAATTTAAGTTGTTGACGTGGCTTTGTCACACTCAATTAAATAAATTAAAAATCATATTTCTTTGGGTTAATACCCTGAAAAATCCCAAATTAGTATACATGTGACAAATTTACCCTAAACCATTTTTTTGACCACCAAAAATCTCAAACCGGTATATCTTTGACAAATTTACCCCAAACTGGTACACTTGTGACAAATTTATCTTCTGTTAGTTTTCGTTAAATTTTACTGTCAAATTATTAAGTTAAATGACATGTAGAGTTGACGGTATATCAATTTGGAATTTTACGCTTCATTTGTCATAATTTACAATTTTTGTGATTTTTTTATGATATTAATCCAATTTAGCGAAGGGTCTATTTGTATTTTTCTGTCAAATAAATTAGTTTGGGATAAATTTGTCATAAATATACCAGTTTAAGATTTTTTATGGTCAGTCGGAGTAAATTTGTCACAGATGTATCAGTTTGGGGTTTTTCATGATCAAAAAAATAATTTGAGGTAAATTTGTCACAGGTATACCAGTTTAGGGTTTTTCAGGGCATTAATCCTATTTCTTTTCCTCACCGCTAGTACATGACACCGCGTCACACCCTGCGCATGCCACTCATTGCTGGCTGGTGCATTGCCATTGATCATTGTGTAGACCACATATATATCTCCTACCTTCAACAAAGGTTGCGCGTCCTCGACAATGATGAGGATACGATGAAAATCACATGGAATTTTAGTTGTATTATCTATGCTTTAATCTAAAAGTTCTGTCGCAATTTTAACTGCAAGCAACAAAAGTATGATATTTTTGTTAGATCCATCTCATCACACATGAAACCATATATCGTCTAACAAATACCATAGGGATCAAGTATAAAGTTAAAATGCATGAAGAAGTCTTGTTACATCTCTATATCAACACCGTTTATTCAACTTTCTTGATAAATTGGCGAGAGTAGCAATAACAACGTTGGTCATCATGCTATTCCAGCTAAATCAAAGAGGTGTATCTTTTCTGCAACAACCTTCATGGCTTCCTTAGTGGAGGACATGATGTTGACGAGATCCTTTTTGGGCTCCCCCAAGCATTCCATGAAGGTTGCCCTAAACCGAGCTGCAACAACAACTCCTTCACAGCCTATTCATCATTTGTTCTCAGCCATAAATTAAGTTTGCTCGTGGATTATGACATGCAACTTAACACAAGAATATATGAGGAAACATTTTATCTATTGAGATTTGTAGTAGGGCAATGATGATACGACAGTACCGTGGGTTTTTCAAATGGAACGGTGGCTTCTCCATCTTTAGATCTCCACCTTCAATGATATGGGTGGATTTGTTTATTGAAATAAGAATTGATGCTCTCTCGATATGTGATATTAAATGCATCATTAGTTAACACCACTACTAAGTTAGCAATGCTCTTCACAATATAATTCCTCTCAAAGTAGCGTAACATCTTAAAAACGTATTTACGATCGGGATAAAATTAAAGCTGATAAAATAAAATTTATCATATCATGTGTTTAATGTCTATTCAAGACGGGATAAATTGGAATATAGACAAGACAAAAGTATCCCATAAGGGAGGTGAGATAAAAATAGAATCTAGAATCCATAATAGGAAAGTTATTTTTCTCAAATGATAGACTTTTTAAATTAAAAAAAATTAAAATTATATATCAATATAAATAATATTTGAATTCTAATTTAAGAAATTTAAAATAACAAAAAATAACAATTTAGTTATTTTAATTTAATATTATTTTTATTCATATATTCGAATTTAATTATATTTTATAAAATAATTTCAATATATAAATATAAATTTATTATATATTTTAGGTATATTAGTACATTTTACTATTTAATAAAATTTTACTAGAGAACAATGGGAGGGGAAAAATAAAACAAAATTAATTGATAAAATAGAGGAAAATAAAATAAAATAAAATAAGTAAGAGTGTCACAAGAGATAGTTATTTTTCTCGCATGACAAATTTTTTAAATTAAAAAAATTGAAATAATATCTCAATATAAATAATATTTGGATTCTAATATAAGAATTCAAAATAACAAAAAAAATAAAAATTAATTTATCTTAATTTAAACTTATTTTTTTTATTTTTATATATTGGAATTTAATTATATTTTATAAAATAAGTTCAATATATAAATATAAATTTAAATTTATATTTATTATATATTTTAGGTATTTTAGTATTTTGGTTTTATTAGTACAATCTAATGTTTAATAAAATTTTATTAGAGAATGATGGGAGGGGAAAAAATAGAAAAGATATTAATTAATAAAAGAAAGGAAAATAAAATAAAGTAAGCAAGAGTGTCGTGAGAGATTTTTACCATCTTCGTTTATAAAATTTTTGGTTCATTTTTACTAATATGTAATTTATACTAAATAATATAAATAATATGATGTGAATATATCCAACTTTATTATTGTAATTACCAAACAATAGATATGATATATCAAAATCCTTTAGATTTTATATCATATCATATCAAGTCCTATCATTATTAAAAATCCGACAACCAAACGTAACCTTTGAGGATGGCTGGATTCCGGTTCTTGCACCCTCTTTCACCCACCTGGGGGCTCTCCTCTATCCTCTCTGTATCTCTTGGGTTTCTACAAATTCATTCGCTAACAGATATGGGGCTTGCACGAGGCTTCCCTCAACCAATTGGCCTTCGAGTAAAGCTGGAGTGTCGAGATCTAAAATACAATTCATACCCCTTTTAGAGAAAACAGTTCTATCAACTATAACAACATCAATGGTGTGGGCAGCGTGAAATAGCATGCCAGACCAACAAATGCTTCACTGCCTTATGATGTCAAATTACGCGACGCAAGGTTCTTTAAACCCAATTTTGCCTCCTGAAACTTAGCCATTGTACGATTAGTCGGATTGGGATATGTGTCCATGAAGAAGATTTGTGTGGTCATGCGTAGCTTTTGTATCAATCCTGGTGTGGAGCATGTAATATACTAGGATATGGTTACGTGAGATCCGGGTATTGCCAACTAAACATGCACAAATAGAACCCTTATAATCATAATTGCAATATCTCTCTTCGCCTACAAGGTTTCTCATCCTCTTCGATGCTTTTCAAAGATGCTTTCTTATTCTCTCCAGAGCAACCGGTGTAGTCAATAATATCCAGGGTTACTATATGAGAGTTCGAATGTAATTTGTAATGTGTTGTCTAGTTCTTGACATCATTACAAGTGTTTGTTAGGCTTGCTACAATTATTCTTGATGGTTTAAACCATTTGGCATGATTATTATTATTATTATTTATGTCGAGGATTCGGCCTAACTTACCTTACGGGAGCACAGCATCAACTATATCTCGAGGGAAGACTAGCTCAACGACCCACCAGCCGGGGCTCCCGCTTAAGTCATGGAACTGCTCTGGAAGTTGTGGCGGACTTTGGGAGTCGAACCCCTGACCTGGCGGTTAGGAGGTCAAGTCTCAACTAGTGCAGCCATGCGTGGGTGGGTATTTGGCATGATTATTTGACATGGTATAAGATCAATGTTGTGTTGAAGAGGATTCGCTTAGAAAAATATAGGTCCATTCCTCCACGTCGAGCTCTGGAATTTGAATTCAGGCAAATCGTCACATTAAAAAGCTGAATTTCCCCGTGCAAAAGAACCAACAGAAGGATCAAATATATTCCGCGCATAAAATTTTATACGTGGCGTCCCACCAAATTCCCAACTTGACAACCTGCGGCAAAAAGTAGCAGAGAGAGACTTACCAATAATGGGATTGAAAAGTCCACCAAACGGTAAACGGATGCAAACATCATTGACCTGACACATCCACACGAGTTAGTCCAAAAAACAAAAACACATCCGCACGAGTTGGTCCAAAAAACAAAAACACATCCGCACGAGTTGGTCCAAAAAACAAAAACACATCCGCACGAGTTGGTCCAGAAAAAGAGAAGAAATAACTATATTATACTTCATAACTCACCTCCCCTTTCGCGCCCCAGCATCCTCGAGTTCTCAGAAAACTCCCTCCTCCCCTCGCAGGAAAAGAAGCCATGGATCAGGCCAAGCAGAGCAATCTTGCCATCACTCAGGAGGAGAATCAAGCGGCCCTCATTTTATTACAGCTGAGACGGAGCACTCAGGATAATCAAGCGGCCCTCATTTTATCACAGCTGAGATACGACATGTCAATGGTCCGGTGGGGCTGGGGCGCCCGGAGAAGAAGGTCGATCCGTCGCTTGCCGTTAATCCTGCGTGGCTGGGCCCGCCACTTCCTGGTGGTCCCGGGTGGTTGGGTTGGCCGGAGAAGAAGGTCAGTCCGCCTGGCGATCCCCCGTGTCTGATGGCCTGGAGAAGAAATGAACTCGCCGCGGCAGCGCTTCATCCTCCTCCCTTGCAGTCCGTCTCCGCCACCTCAGCCGGTGAATAGAGGCTCGTCTTCATGTCTCGTGCTTTACAAACTTTCTGTAGGGAAATGACATCTTCATGCCGAGCATGCAGTATTATTATTATTTTAACGTGGGGTCGCCCTTGCCTCGCTTCATCGCTTACTGAGCTTGTCAAGCTAGCCTTACCTATCGTCCCTATCGAATGGAAGTTGTTTGGTAGTCCTTGAAACTAATTCTCTGAAGCTGAATAGATACGAACTCTATTTGTTGATCTAGCGAAACCCTAGCCGGCAAAGGGAAAAACCATCACGTAGGAGTTCTCATTATGATTAAAAAAAGTCGGTTTGCTGATAAAGAATCATCTTTATTCTCTTTCAACTATCGTGGGATGATCTTCACCAACTGTAATTAGAGAAATGGTGGGACCGCATCAAATTCATTGAAATGAAGACACCATAAGCCTTAAACGTCAAATTAGTAACACCATCTACGGCGAATGCAAAATGAAAGTCTTTGTTGGTTTGACACTGACGATGGATCATCTGCTTATAGGAGATAATGACATATAATTCTAGTAACGGAGCTGAATACTCACATCCTGACGCATATAAGTGTAAGCAAGCGCCATCTTCGACTGCATATTCCCTCCCCCGGCAGCGAAATGGTGGTACAGAAACGCCTTGCCCTTGCTCCTGCCCCTCATCTGCCCCGTCCCGTGGAGAAACCCTAGCGCCGACTGCGCGTGCGCGTACCCCGCGGCGGCGCTGGCCTCGAACTCCGACACGGCCTCCTCCATCAGCCGCCCCTCCCCGGAGCTGGCGGCAGCCATCATCTTCGACACGCCGGAGTAGTAGAGCTCCTCCGGCTCGGGACCCTGCGGCGAGGGGCTCGCCGGACTCGAACATCGGGCGCCAGGAGCCGGGATCGAGCTCCTCCTCGGGCCGGGACTCGGAGTCGCCGAACTCGTCCCAGTCGGCGGAGTCGAGGAGCTCGTCCGGGGGGGGCGGCGGCGACGTCCTTGAGGTCCTCCTGGGTGAGGATGAGGAAGAAGGGGTGGGCGGCGAGGGAGAGCGGGGACGAGAAGGCTGCGACCCGGATCACGCATGGTGGTCGGGAACGGCGGAGACGGCGCGGTGGCGCGGTGGCGCGGTGGCGCGTGGCAGTCGGCGCCGGTGAGGACAGGGGTTAAATGGGAATTTTGACGGGGGCGTGTCCGTGTGTAGATATGTATAATGTTCCAGTAAGGCCACGTCAGTTTCTGGTGTCTGGCCAATGAGGTTTTGCCGCGTCGGAGACCGAGTTTCGTCTGTAAAATCTGATGGACAGGATCCGGCAATTGCATTGCCGGCCCAACCGGATCGAGATGAATGATTAAGAAAGGCCGACCAAAATTGCATAATTTCGTAAATCAACATGACAGATTTTCTTTAGGATGCATTTCTCATTTTTTTTAAACAAACTGTAGTCTAGAAAGTAGCATTGAAATTGCATATCTTTTATGAGGTCATGAGTTTAATTCGTGTCTCAAGTGAACTTTTGAACAATTTTATGTTGAGTTGCCTAACTGTAACATGTATAATTTAAAGAGATATTTGGATTTTTAGCATTTGAGTATGATCATATATGAACTTGTTGGATCCTCTCAACTCATGGTTAAAACCTAGCATTTTTTAGACATTTTATGACATCGCTCTTGAGTGGGTGGATTTTAGATAACGAAGTTGGGACAAATCTCACTAAAGTTGATTCCTAGTTTCACCACATGAGAATTGGAATTGCGCTATTCCAAGGTGAACTCTAAAGTCAAGGTTATTTCAAATGATATATTTTAGGAAAATATCATCTTAGTAGTTAATGCATCGAAGAATATCCCAAGTTTCTTGCATTCGAAACTCATCTACAACATTTCTATCTATGTTTTAGTCGAATTGAAAGTAAAAATCAAAATTAAATCGGTCAAAGGATGATTTCGTAATTTTCTACGCTGACCACTAATTTAATTGAAATTGCAAATGTTGTAAAATTAAATTTTAAACTCTTATAAAATAGACATACGATAAGATCATGCAAAATAAAAAAACAAAATATTTCGATTGGATCGTCGAAAGAAACGGGTTCCAACAAGAGAAGCATAAACAACAGCGTCCTTCTCAATCGCGCGAAACGCCGTCGTTGTGCTACCATCGACGCCACTCCTTCGAGCCCACCGCCGTCGACGGCGGACCGCCAGTTGCTTGCCGCGTCGCCGGCCGGAGCTCGCTCGCGATGTCCTCTGCAACCCTCGAGATCAAGCTTTCCCGACCGAGCCGCATCTACCGCCCCTCCGTACGCCTCTCTCTCTCTCTCTCTCTCTCTCTCTCTCTCTACGCTCTGCAATTCTCCGTCCGGAATCACGATCGTTGGCGTTGATGGAATCCTCCAGGAACCGCTCGAGGGCAAGATCGTCGTCAAGTCCGCCTCCTCCATCTCCCACCGCCGCGTCCGCCTCGCCGTCAACGGCTCCGTCATCACGCAGGTACTCTCTCTCTCTCTCTCTCTCTCTCTCTCTCTCTCTCTCTCTGCCGTCAGATCGATGTGAGAAGTCGGTGATCGGCGATGCTCATCGTTCCGTCGACCTCCTCGTTTCTTTTTTCAGGTTCGCGGAGGAGCTGCGGGACTCGTCGAGTCGATCGTGCGCGCTGTCAAGCCTGTCGTGATCGTGTACGTGCGCTTCCCCTTTCCATTTCTCTATGTCTCCATTTGTTTTTCAGAAAACGTTTTTCGAATTTTTCGGCATTTGTTTCACGGAAAATGCATTACTCAAGGAAAACGTTTTCTGATATTGGAAAAAACGCCTTCGAAAGTGGGGAAATCGCGGGCAAATCGCTGCATGTTTTTTCTGCTTCTGTTTTTATGTGTTTGCTCGCATTTGAATCTTGAGCATTAGAAATTGCTTCTCTTTGGATGTTTTAGATTATTTAAAGAGTAAAACCCCCTTTCTTTGCGTTTGATTCCTGTAGAATGTAACTTTCTTTTGGGTAAAAATGCTTTTCCTGACTGTCCAATTGCGGTACAAAGGATGAACACTGTCCACATTACCTTGTTTTTTTGCTGTTGTATGTGGTCTTTTGAACAGGAATAGGATAGTTGAAGTGCAACCGCCTGGAAGGATTGCATCAGGTACAACAGAGGTAGTGATATGCAGAAATGTTTACATTGCGACATCTTGAAAAGAGTGAGCTGATTCGTGTTTCCATACTGTTGCATCTTACTTGATGAATGGTTAATGTCTTCCAAATAAAATTATAATCTCTATCTCTTGATAGAAGTAATCCTAAGTTCGAATGAATTGATGCCTTTACTGCTTCAAAATTGATTGCAGCCTGTTTTTTTATTGGATGTGAGTCTTCGAGAACAACATAACACAGTTTTCAGGAGTTCACTACTGGTGATATATTAATATCAAAATACTTTTTCCTATTGTATTGATGTCTTAGGCTAAGATATTAGCAGAGTGCAAATAAGCCAGTATTTATTGTTGGGCCTTATAGTTGCCCTTGTTTTTACCTTTATCAGATTCAACCTATGACATGCAATTCCTGAAGCCTTTGACTTAGTTGTCTGTTTTTCATGGCAGATACCCTTTTCTGTAGCTCTGAAACAATCAGGAGGTGACAAACGCGAAAGATTTTATGAGACCTTTCATGGAGCTAATATCAATATCCAGGTGAATAATTTGATCATGTACCTGATCATATTTGATATAATATGGAACAGACATCAGTTGGCAGATTTGATTTGATTTTTAAAGATGGCTTCCATATGACTTGTGCGTTGTGTAACTGTTGTGTCTTATTTGTAGATAGATACAGTATTTAGAATTATATGCTGCTATCCAAAAAGCGAGGGAGCCATTGTGGACATGGATTTTTTTCACGTTCTACAAAAGGCCGGAAAATGCCAAATTAATTATTTTTCTAAAAGAGATTTAGATTTTTATGAAACTTTGATTGTATCTGTCCAGTTTTTGTCATTTGATCACTAACTTTCTTGGAAGAAAGACTTCCATTTTTATGCCTTTCATGAATAGACATGATGAATTTCTGAAGTTCATCTTGTCTATTGTGTTTTGAATGGTTATTTTTCATGTTTGTTTGCTTGTGAAGAATAATGCAAACTATATAAGGCATTGTTTTGATCCTAATTTGGGTACAAGCATAAAATCCATGGAAGTCTTGTTGGTTGGAATATATCTTGATGATCTTTAGATTTAAACAGCTTGTTAGGGAATGAAGTTCTGGATCATTACTGTTCTGTGTTTGTTTTGCCTGTATCACCACCATGGCACAATGCGTCTGTCCAAATAAGTAATTCTTTGTGCTAACCTGAAAGCAGATGGCGGCTTTTCATAGTAATTAGCATATATTATAGTACTTGGGGTTGGATCATAGATAATAGGATTAGATGCTTGATGTATGAGCATGGGTAATGGATCATAAAAGAAATCTGATATTTATTCTACGAAGGTGATTGATGAGCTTGATCAAATGCTGATGTGTCCTTTTCTTTCTTTATTTGTTATAGTAATCTTGGGAGCTTTTAAAATTTGGTAGACATGATAAGGTAATGCTATATATGCATCATGTCTTTTCCATAAATAAGTTCTAAAGTCCAGTTGGCTTAAAGTGAAAAATGGTAAGATATAGGCAACCACAGAAAATGCGAGCTTGCACTTGGCTCCCTTCTTCCGGACCATTTAGTTATTGGATTTCTTATTTCCCCTTCAGCAAATGTTTTTATTTCTGCCTGATTTTAGGGGCTGCTTTCATGGTTGATATTCATTAAATCTGTTACAGTACTTGCTAACTGCAGATGTAACAAGAGGGTATCTGCACAAATCCTTATGTGCCACAATGGAGTTCATTTTAGAAGCTGATAAGGGTATGACATGTTTTCTCGTTGATTCTAAATCAATTTTGGCAATGATAACCTGCGGGAAGTATCTAATCCAGTGCTTCCTCTGTTAATTTTTTCTGCTGAGCTTCTTGATCAACCAGCTTCTCCTGAGAGAGTTATCTTTTACATTACTCAGGATACCCAAAGACATCCATTGCTTCCTGAGTTGAAATCAGGCAAACTTCTATATGTATCTTATCTTTCAGTCTCTTTTAGCATGATTCTGAACTATAGTCAATTGGTCAGATAGAAAATTGTACTACACTTTTTTATTTGCTCATGCATATTTGGATGAAAAGCGACAGGATGGACAAGTTCTGCTATAATCAATTGTAAAAGCCTCATTGGTTTTGCTGCTATATCTAAAGCAAATATGCATTCGCCTGATCCAACTTCTTATGAGGAAGATGTTGACGTACAGGTGGTTTTCGAGTGACTGGAAAGATGTCCATTCAGTGTGCTCTGTCAGATCCAATTAGTGGAGAGCTTATTGTGGAAACATCTGCAGTTCCAATTCGCTCTGTTGACATACACATACTTCGAATTGAGTCATTTGTTTTTGGAGATAGAATTGTGACTGACACGTCCTTGGTACAAACAACCCAGGTGCGTAAATTTTTAACTAAATAGATGTATATTTCTGGATCAAAATCTTCCTTAACAACGTCCTTCTACATGTACTAGATAGCAGATGGGGATGTGTCTCGGCATATGATATTGCCCATCTACGTTATTCCTCCTCGCCTCTTAACTTGTCCAACGACCTCAGCTGGGTGAGTTGCTGGATTCACATTGCCACCACTCTTGTGTCTTGTTCTTTGTCTGCATAAGCAGGTGTAGTGGAACCCCACAGCTTAACAGTGATTGTGTATTCATAGGTCCCTTCAGTCTCTACACAACTAATCTAATTTATTGGAGAACTCTTATGACAATTGAGCATTAGCATCATAGTGAACCGAAGAGGTTAATCTTGCTTTCAATATACTTACTAGGTTGAATATCCAATATTTTATTTTCAAATATCCAGATAAGCAGTGGAAACTTTTTATTTGTTGATAAAGATCTATATACAATCAGTCCTTTCAGTTAAATCTGGAAATATGTAGCAACCTTAGCTTTAAGTAGATTGATTGACTGCATTGAGCTTCACTTATTGGAAGGATGAGCATCCAACACCCAGCCTGTCAGCCCCCAATATAAGCACACAAACAGAGAATGCTTGGACCTTTGTTTCAAAAGGCTTGAAATGAAATTCCTCTTGAAATGAAATTCCTGAGAGACCACCGCACAACCTTTGGAAATGTTCTGTGCTTGAAGACATTATTGATTACTTAGTTTCACCTGTGACCGCAGATGAATGTCAGGCTTTTGTTTTTCATTTCACATGCAGCTTTGGAAAATTCATCTGCAGTAACTTTTTTGTTCTTTCCTTATGGACCCGTGGAAGCTACTACTGCGTTGACTTTACATTAACTTGCATCTTCCAAACAGATCATTTTCAATCGAGTTCAAAGTTGCCATAGTTATTAGCTTTCAATCAGAGCTATCGAAGATGCAGGCCAAGTCAGATCCCAGAACTCCTAGGCTGTGGGTATGAAAACGGATTGTTTTAGTTTTATGTGCTTTATCTTGAGCTCTATCTTGAAAAATGCTCCCTTTTATCAATTTTAGATGGCAATGGAAACTCTACCACTTGAACTGGTTCGCACCAGATGAGAATCAGTGTGAAGGGAACAACTCAGACTTTAATGTCTGTACTTTTTTCAGAGAAGTGTCTTGTATTAGTGATCATTTGGGCGGTTGTTCACCATCGATTCAGATTGTTGTCATATACGACGGCTGGTGTAATCTGCTCACAATTTTGATGGTGGTGGCTGCGCTGTCAAAAGGTGTTTTTATTACTGGATGCAAACAGAATCATGTAGTTCATTATGTTGTAACCTCTTGGATATTTGGAGGCAACAACTCAGACTCTAAAGTCTGTACATGCTTCAAAGGGTTGGATTTTTACTGTTGGCCTTTCGGAACGTTTACTGTAGAGGTTGATGACTTCTCTTCCCTTTGCTATACGATAGTTGACTATTTACCATTTATACTCAGATTAGATAGCACGTTTCAAGGTAAATTCAATTACATGTGTAACTAGAGAAGATGCACACACGCGCGCACACGCACACATATTTATATCTCCAAGTTGGAGTAGATACAATGTATTAAACACCAAGAATAACCATTGTATCCAAGCCAATGCTGTATTCCCCGTAACATCAGTGAAAACCGCTAAAAACCAAAACCGAAAAGAGAAGGTACAAATGTATAAAGATTCGAGTATACCACTAGAAAGCAGAGAATAATGTAAATGAAAGCACTTGGCCATTTTTTTTACTTCAAGGAGGTCTCACATTTCCATCAAGACATTTATCTTAGGTAAAGGCAAACAAGTTCAGAACTCATCTTATTAACATAAACCTTCCCAATGTTTCACTCTACTGAAAACTCGAAAAGCATGGAATGCTTGTACTTCTCACCAGGTCGAACGATAACAGAAGGAAAGTTTAGTTGGTTGATGGCATTTGGAAATCCTTGCGTCTCCTAACACACTCCAGAGTGCTTGCCATATGCTGCATCGCCTTTACCAACTACTCCATTTACGTAATTTCCAGCGTAAAACTGCATTCCCGGAGCATTGGTCCACAAGTCAAGAACCCTAGAACTTGAAGGGTCCTTCAGTTTGGCAGCATGTTTTAGGCCCGACTTCTCTTCCCCACAGTCCAGCACATAGTTATGGTCGTAACCTAAACCAGGCACCTCATGAATTGAAGTGCCAATCTTCTTCTCCGTCGTGAAATCGAAAGCCGTTCCTTTGACGGGCATAATTTCACCTGTTGGGATTGTGTTCTGATCCACAGGGGTGATGTGATTAGCCCATATCTGGATGGAGTGGTTTAGTATGTTTCCTGAATCGTGACCAGCTAAGTTCCAGTATGTATGATGAGCCAAGCTGATAGGAGTGGCCTTATTTTCAGGCACAGCTTCCATGTCAAGCCTCATTGTTGTACTAGAAGTTAGGGTGCAAGTAGCAGTCACAGCAACATCTCCCGGGTAACCTATAATCATATGACCATGCAACCCAAGGCATCAAGGCTGTGTTTGTGCAAACGACTGGTTGTGTCGATGAGCATGTGTGCCAGTGTGTGCGCATGCATATGAGAGAGAGAGAGAGAGAGAGAGAGAGAGAGATACCTTCTTCCCCATCATGACTCTGATATTTGAAGGTGATGGAAGGATTTTCGCCTTTCTTATAATCAGCTACCTCCCATATCACCTTATCAAAACCCTTGTGCCCACCTAAGTAACACAAAAAATTCAGAAGGCCATTATCAGATTGACATTTGGAAGAATTAGGTTGCTCCACATATACATACTTTTTGTTCTAACAAAGTGAACCTCTTGTCACCAACACTAACTGGAAAAGGCAAAATTCTTCATGGATCTCATGATTATTGAGCAGTACTTATTTTCCTCAAAATGTTTCTTCTGCTTAATGTGCTTGTGTGTGCGCTCTGCTTCTGATGGTTGGAAAAAAGCAAAACTTGGTCATTTTCTTCTCTCAGAAGCAGTTCACATGAGTCACAATACAACGATAGCTGAGGTAATCAAACCATAATATAAGAACACTTTCCCCAATGTAATTTTCAGTTCAGGGGAAAAGGACTTTAAATTTCCTCCATACTCGATCAGCCAAGCATAAAATTCAAACTGAAGTGCTACAAATCCTCAAGCTCCCACAGAGGCAGGATGTGCAGCAACGTCATAGTGTGATTAATTCATGATTCGACAACTCTCTCACACAATTCGATTCCTGGCACCACCTATCCAGATTAAACAGAGAGACGAGCAGATGCCAAAGCGACAACATATATAATGCATTTACGCAAGCAGATCGATTGTCAAACACATACAGAAGGCTGACACAATCACAAAGACGATCAATTCACTCGAGGCGTCGTTAAGTATGATCTCGTCAGCTCGAGCAACATCCACACCGCAATTACTGATCATTAACAATTCATACCGTGAAGACTGTTCGGAGGCTTGTTGATGGGCAAGGAGTGTTCAACGCCATCGAGAGTGAACTTGCCCTCCTTTATCCTGTTCGCGACCCGCCCCACAATGCAGCCGAAGAACGGCGCGGCACCTTTCTGCGTAGCACAGAAAACACAAATCGACCCACAAAAGACATTCATCAACCCAATCTTCCAAAGCTCAATCCCACATCAAAAACCAACGAAAACAGCCCAATTGCCCACAAAGTTTCCAAATATTCAGCAGATCAAGAGCCGCGGAAGCGAAGAAAACGGAAATGCGCGATCACCGACACATCGCCACAAGCACAGGAGTCCAAAAAGTAACGAACTTTCTCACCAGATACGGCTCGACGGAGTCGAAACCCAGAACCACATCAGCCAGTTTCCCTGAAAGCAACGAAAAGAAGAGCAGACACGATCGAGTCATCAGCAACGATTCCGACCATGAACAGAGACCAGGAGCATCAGCGACGAACCGTCTTTGCCCGGAACGGAGAGCGAGGCGATGGTGCATCCGAGGTTGGCGATCTTCACCCGCATGGTGCCATTGTCGAGCTCGAAGAGCTCCGCTTGCCTGGCCTGGTCCGCCATAAAGATTCTTCCTTTTTCCTTCTTCTTCTTCTTCTTGTGGGAAGAAGACGAGAGAGAGAGGAGAGAGAGAGAGGATTTTGAAGGTGGTGGAGAGAGCAGGAATCGGATTCTGTCAGCTTACTGCCAAAGATGATGACGTCATAAAATCGCCCGATCTTAGCCAGTTTTTTATTTTTTTGAACAGATCTTAACCAGTTTCTTCACCGAGTTTATCCGAAAATTTTAAAGATAATGACACAGACAATGTTCGAATTTAAGTCTAATATATAATTTACGAATCGGATTCTATTTGTTTTTTTTTTAATGATACCCAAGAAAAACCCATACAAAATGGCAAAACAAATATATATATATATATATATATAGCGCGGTAAATCACCGAAGCGTTAAATGAAGACTCACTACCCCAACATCAGCTAGTGACGCTAGCGAAGGATCGGGTAAACTTTTTTTGTGCAGTCGGCAGTCGACGGGTAAACCTTGAAATAATGTTAATAGAGGGCTCACCACCCCGACATCATACTTAAGAGTAAACTGTGGAATGACTCTAGCGGAGAACCCACCACCCACCACTCCGACATCAGATGCTAGTGGAGGACCAGGTAAACTTTTTTTTATACTCAAGGACCCGTGCCACCACCCACCACCCTGACATCAGACGCTAGCGAAGGACCGAGTAAACCTTTTTTTTTTTTTTTTTTTTATACTTAGAGAACTCCATGCAACCGGCGGCCGGTGGGCAAACCCTAGAGTGACAAGGTTGAAATCACACTTAAGACATTAAGCGCCTCCAACCCCTCACCTTTGGGCAAGGATCAACGGAGCTTTTATCCAGCGAAGTTACCACGATTTGTGGTATCAATATTGAACATTTTTAGATAGTAAAAGTTTAGGAATTATATTACACATTGGAATTAAGTTTAGAGATCATATTAAATAAATTAAAAATTTAGGATCAAATTACACTTTGTCAAAATTCATGAATTGTTTGTATCATTTTTCCAAATTTTTTTGCTATTGCCACGGAGAGAGTTAAGGAAATAAGATATACAAAGATTACTTCAATATACGATAAAGAATCACCAATCACTTATTAATGTTATTAATAAATGGAATTTACCGTCCACATTGATTTTAATACTTTTCTATATGAAATTTTACCAAGTATAATGAATATTGCTAGTCCATAAAATTTATTAGTTTCTTATAGAAAATGTCGCTAAGCACATCCAAAATAATTTTGATGCATATGAAAATCACTAACCACATATATACGTTATCGGTAAATTAAAAGGTACTGACTAAATTTACAAATTTTATTTTTTATGCGAAATCTTACTAAGCATATTGAGAACTTCTTTACATTGTCAATCATTTATCCTAATAAGAAAAACTTACTGATATAACTAGTTATTTCCCATATTGAATTTTTTATGCACATTGAAAATTTACTTGATATGTAGGAAAATTACTTCCATGATCATGAAAGTAAGTTTGTTCCTATAAGCAATTTGTATTTTTCTAGACTGTTCTTTAGTAAATTCTTAACTTGAAAATGATTTAAATCTATCCAATCAATTGGTATTCGCACTGATCTGTAATTTTTCATTTTCTCTTTTCAGTTAGTAAATTTTGACAAGTATCCAATGGTACTCTATAGCTATTAGTCAAATTTCTAAGTGTTTAATACATTCCCAACATTAGATGCGATTTATATGACCAATTTGTTAGGAATCTTATACAAAAATCTGCATAACAGGTTGCCAGCAGGATTCTAGTATCTTGATCCAACGGTGCTCATTGTTTTATGGAAAACGAATGGTGCAAATTATCCACGCACGATTATCCGTAAAAGAGACCACGAAATTATAGAGCTTGCCAAACTTTCAAGCAAATCTACATCTATCTCATAGGACAGCTCTTCAACGCACTCTCTTATTATTGTTAAATTGGATGATGTTGACTTACCTCAAGAAAATATACGAAATATGTATTCATTCTGATGGAAAAATAAGTATCACATATTAAAAAAAAAAATATTTGCATATTGAGGAAAACACGTAACACTATTTGTTGGAATCAGAAAAATAATAAATAATAACAATAATATAATGATGATCAAGCCAATGTTTGTATAATATTTACATATAATGATGCTCGATCACTTTCCAAATACAAAACTATTTGATTATAATAACATTTATAGAAAATTAAACATGAGGTGAGGTACGGCTAACCGAATTTTCCTAAGTTAATTAGTTCCTGCCAATAGTGTTAAGTAGCTTTATTAACTATGCCTCCCAAGATACAATATCTCGAATCCATATATATTAACACTATGCAAATATAGGATTATGTCAAATACTTCTAGAAATCAGCACACTTGGAGGAGTGCTTTTCCAAAGAGGAATTCTAATTTGTGAATGACTATTTGCCGTGAATTATAGAAGATTCTGAAGATAATCATTTTCATAAGCTGATGATTATCTTAGAATTGTTGTAGAGATTCTGGAAGATTGGTCATTAACACATCACTTAATTCAAGTAAAATCTATTAGACAAAAATGAAGTAATTTGTCCCTTAACACGTCCATCCATTAATTCGTCCATAATTGCATCGCAAAAGCGTGTCAAAATTGCTGAAAAAATGCATCCATTAACGCATCAATTAATTCGTCCATAAAACTATTCCACCACTGATGCACAAGGGCTTGAGAAGGAATGCATCCATTAAATTGTCCATTAACGCAAAAGGTTGTATAAGAAATGCACGAACTTATGTTGAGTTGTTAATACCATTAATTTCAACACATTCAATGCAAGAAAAAGAGAACGGGAAGGTAATCCCCAATTGAATTTCCTGCGAGAACGGGAAGGTAATCCCCAATTTCCTGCAAGAACGGGAAGGTAATCCTCAATTGAATTTCCTCGAGAATGGGATGGTAATCCCCAATTGAATTTCCTACGAGAACGGGATGGTAATCCCCAATTGAATTTCCTACGAGAATGGGAAGGTAATCCCCAATTTCCTGCAAGAACGGGAAGGTAATCCTCAATTGAATTTCCTCGAGAACGGGATGGTAATCCCCAATTGAATTTCCTACAAGAACGGGAAGGTAATCCCCAATTTCCTGCAAGAACAGGAAGGTAATCCCCAATTGAATTTCCTGCGAGAACGGGAAGGTAATCCCCAATTGAATTCCCTGCCCCATAAGCTGAATATTGGACCTTCCCATACTTGGTCGCATATCGCTTCATTCCTTTATTATATAAATTGACACAATTCACACCCAATTCTTATCTCACACACACCAAATAGTTTTGAACTCCCAATAAAAAGAAAAAATAAAAATAGAAAAGAAACAAAAGAAGGATGAAGAACTTTCAAGTTGCAGCAATCCTTGTGCTCTTTCTATTCTTAACGACAAGTAAGCTTCCTCTTCATGATACGTATGCTTCTTCTTCTTCTTTTTTAAAGATTTACTTACTGAAATCATAAGGATTATATTATTTACACATGCATGATTTTCAACCAAACTAATTTCTTTATCATTTCATTTTTTTGGGGGTGGGGGATTGAAGGCGAGGTGATACCGGCGCAGTCTCCGGTGCGTCCATGTTTTAAGCTTTATGATCTTCCCAGCTGCAATGGTCAAGCGTGCACCGACTTTTGCATTGATAAGACCGGGGTGGCTGGGGCTGGGGGGCTTTGTAGCAAGGATGGAGCCAGGTGCCTTTGCATTACACCTTGCCAATAAGTAAATGCTCATCTCTCTGTAACCTGCCTTCAATGAAGGGATCATTTTGTGACGTTTTCAAACACACACACACACACACACTCTCACTCTGTCCCCAAATATCACTAATCTCGATCTAAATTATGCCTACAAGAGTGATATCTCAAAATGCCAAGTAATTTTATTGCAATCGAAGTTTCATCACTCTTTGGGACGAGCCATACGGGCATAAGGTATAGATCGACAACGGCACGAGCAGCCGATACTCACGATAGTAACAAAGTAAATTGATGAACTGATTGTCCTGAAAATTACGTGAGTTGGAAAATGCCCGGAATGCCACGTTGCTTGTCAATTGACAATTGGCATAAATCGGAAAATCTTAGCAATCAAAATCCTTGTGCAATAAACGGACGACAACGATTGAAGGGAACTTGACTATGACTTGGTTCTTGAAGTTAAGGTCTACAATGATTTGAACACTCAATTCTCAGTTTCAAAGAAGTTGATGGCGAGAGATTTTGTACGAGAAGTTTGGTTTTGCCTACATTGAATACGTGGTATCAAGAAAATTTCTGCATTTATTAATATGTAGGAATTTTTTTACGATCAACGTTATGTGCAAGAAATTTATGCGATCAATTGATGTGATGGTTACATTTGAGCGATGGGTTAGAAACTTACAAAGTTAATTATTTACTTATGTTCAAAAAGTTTTATTAAATGTTTTGACAAGTTCAAAATATTTTTCAGATTTATCAATATTTAGAACATACGTTGGTCTTCTTATTTATATATTGATTTACTTGATTCCTTAGTATTCCAATAGAAAAAGCTACTATAGAAAGTCGTTCTTTTGGCTTCTCTTCCATCGGCAGGAAAGGCTTTGAACTTTGTATTTTAATTTAGGGATATGTTCAAGTCCTAAAACTTGTGACGAAAGTGTAATTGAGTCCTAAGATTTACAAAAAGTGTAATAAGTCCTAAAACTTATCAAATTGATTCAATTAAGTCCTAAATTTAATATCGTCAATTTGACTAACGGTAAATACCTAACGTGGCTTTTTTAAATACTTTTTCTTTCCTATGTGGCGATGACATGGCTTAAATTATAATTTTAATTAACCAAAGTATTATTTTTTTTTATCGGTCTTACTCTACATCTATTCTAACACTCACTCTCAGACTTTTGCCCTACTTTCTCGCAGGGTGTGGGAGTCAAAACCCACTCCTGAAACTAATACTTTTTTTATGTATTAATTAAATTACATAAAAAAAAGTATTTCAAAAACCAAATAAAAGGAAAAAAATGAAACTATGGGCAAGGGCGGTAGGACCTGACTGCCATTGTCTTTGTTCCCTAGGGCCTCGGCTAGGGCCAGCAACCTCACCCAAATCTGGGTGAGGATTGCGACCCTTGAGCCAATTTGGGCAAGGGTTGCCAGCCCTTGCCCTACTATCGTGGCCCTCAGCGAGGGCCATTGGATCACGCCGAGGGTAAAGAAGGTAAAGTTGTATGTTCATATATTGATTATGTTGCCCTAAACATTTGTGATTGTTATGTGAGGGCAAGTGTGAAGGTGAACTTTTACTTTAGATTTAGAGCTTTCATTTGCTGGTCTTTGTCTCATTCCTTTATTTTTCCATAAATGTAAGATGGCCCTTTCGCCTCTACCGCTTTTTGAAGCCCATATACACATAAAGTATGAGTATGAGGAGGTTGTGTTGCCTAATATTGTTTGACGCATACCAAGTACACTACTATGGTATGAGTCGATATAAAACTTGTCAAGTGGGTTCCTCATCAATATATAATTTGGTCTGTGATATTCAAAAGTGACCAGATGGGACTGCCCAGAGGCTTTGATGGTCCTCCTAGTTATGTTGTCAAGGAGCCGATGTTGGGGTATGTTATTGATTCTTAGATGACAGATCAGTGTTGTACATGCATGTTTTTGAGAGTAGCGGTATGGTAGTAGAGATAGGAATTACCTAACCCTTCCTAGGTGTTCTATATTATGAGGTGCTTTATAAGTGATGCATATGTACATTAATAAGTATGTGAGGTAATGATATGACCTATTACTTATTTTGTTGAGCTTCCGCTTGCAAATGAATTAACAAGAAAGAAAGTAAATATGACAAATGAAGCGTTTGACGTGCTTGAGGCGTCACCGAATATGGCACAGGAAATTGAAGAATATAAAGTTAAGCAAAAGAAAATTGCTTTTACATGACAGAAAATTGATATGCGATTAGACTAACATTTATACATGCCACCCACTGCCTATTTTTAGGCCATTGGATATATGACTTTTTATCACTTAGACTACCACACAACATCATATAAAAATAAAATGGAAAAATTGCCAAAAATCTTAAACTCATTGTATGGTGATCAATTTAGTCATAAACTTTTCAATTTGGCCAATTTAAGTCTATTTTTTTTTTATGATTTTCCAATTTAATCATTCTAGTCAATTTTAACTAAAAATTACTGACTGCCCCGCAAGAGTTGTGAGTCATCACTAGGGCCCTTCCAAGAAGATGAACAGTGGAAAAGAAAAGAAAAAAATATTAAAATAATAAAAAATTTATAAAAAATTATGGAAATTATAAAAACTTGCACAAAATTGTCCACGTCAATGTTAGTAGTGCCTTGTAGGACGAATGCCATTGATTGGACCGCTACGTTAGCTATTTTTAGTCAAAATTGGCTATAACTACATTGGAAAAACGTTAAAAGGTTAAGGACTAAATTGGCTAATTTAAAAAATTTAAGATTAAATTGACCATCGTACGATGAGTTTATGATTTTTTAGACAAGTGTTGTTAACTTCTCACAAAAAGAGAGGACTTTTCAGAGAATTCTGATAATGGTGGAAATGCTTATGCTTAATTTCTCTGAGGGTGAGAGAAAAAAAAATTAAAATGGGTTCTTTCTAATTATTAATCAAAATTCAATTTTGAAAATCATGCTATTAATCTCATTTGCTTTTGTTTAGCTTGAGAAAAACTGAAATACCACAAAGAACTTAACGATTAGCCACCCAAGGAAGGTTAGAACTTTCAATATACTTATTTTTAAGATTAATTATCATTGAGTCGGGTAAGCTCACTAAAATATCTCGCATGCAAAGATCTAATGCCACATAAGATATTATTATTTAGTGCATCAAAAAAGGGTCGGTCGATGTCATATAGGGTTCGGTGTTTCTTCAGTTTATATAATGAGTTTTTGTTAATTTGGACCCAGAATTACTCGATTGATTTGGGTTATCACATGGGGCAATCTTTGTTGGTGCTTCCTTTTCGCTTCGTGGGCAGTGTAAAATAGCATGCCAAACCGACAAATTCTTCACTGCCTTTAGATATCAAATGACGCCTGCTGCTAGGTTCTTTAACCCAATTTTGCCTCCTGAAATTAAGCCATTAAACAATTAGTCACATTGGGATATCTGCCTGTGAAGAAAGAAAAAGTTTAGTCACGTGCAGCTTTTGTGTCGATCCTGGCATGGAGCATGTGATATTAGGATATGGTTATGGGAGATCTGGATATTGCCAACTAAACATGCACAAATAGAACCCTTATAATCATTATTGCTAAATTTCTCTCCACCGACGTGGTTTGCTAGAAATCTCTATGTACCAAAATACTTACTAATTTTTCTTCAGAGTTTACGTACCAGCAATGCATCATAATTGCATGATTAAGGAATTTAATAAGGGTCGGAATAGACTATTCCGGACTTTAAGCAAAGCAGGCCTCAAATTTGGACTAATGGGAGGATATTTTCCATGAACATTTCCAACACGCGCCACCAAAGCATCTATACTAGTGTGACAAATAAATTCTTCTGCGGATTCATGAAAGGACGATATTTTAACCACAAGTACCTGATTAAACATTCGTTAGCCTTGCCTCGTCATACAGTGACGTCATCTTCTGTACCCGACAATCTACCTAATTCAGCCACAGGGACTAGGCCTTTTGAGCTGGCCTAAGATGATATGAACTTCGTGTAGGAGATATTATCATCAAAGAATGTGAACCATCTTCCATTACGGAATGAAATCCCTGGAAATATTCAAATGAAAAATAGCGTGAACACAAAATTAATTAACCTATCTTTCCTTTATTTGGCTGCAGCTCGAGACCCCATACTGGATCATCCGCTATGCCAGCTAATACAGCATATGACTCAGCATTGAAAGCTGCATACAAAAACTAATGGCTTCCGAGAGATCTTCCTCGGAAGTTCCATGACCGAAATTAACCGCGACTGGAACCTCAACCTGCCATAAAAACGTGTGCGTAACCCTGTTCAGATTATCTTCTCTGTTTACATTAACTTAAGTAGAGTTTTCATTAAGAGACTCCGGACATGTAATTGCAAATTCAGGTCTTATAACCCAAAACTTAAACCAGAAAAACTAGCGATACAAGACGAACCACAGTGCACCGCTAAAACGTTCATCAACCATTTTCCATATTCGCTGTGTTTTTCCAGAAATGACAATTTGGGTTTAAGCTCAGTGAAAAGGCGCAGAATGCGAAACTAGGCTTCTGCAAATTGTTTGGCTGGATTTGACTGGATAGGTATCTCTATAACGATGGTCTCATCCATTTTTGTCATTTGTGCGAAAATATTAAATTTTATAAGATAGCATAAAAGAATTTATCTCATCTGTACAACACATATAGCAGAATCTCTGGTGCAGATAAGCGTAGTAATGGTATTCTTCTCTTGTTCAAGCCAATATGAAATACGCTCACATTAGCCTGTCCTGCAGCAGAGATGCAACAGGCAACCAAGGAAATCCCTCCTCGCTTAAAGGCAGCAGGATGGATCTGCAAGGAAAGCGGGCATCAAACGAATCATACTCTACTTATAGCCATGCAGTTTAGACCATCCCCTAAACACTAAGTACAAATTTGCTTTTATCTGCAGATACAAGATCATCCAGACCCAAAGTGTCTCCAACAAACATCCTGAGATGGAAGGTGTTTTTTGTGCATCGCTCATGGCCATTGACAGTGCTTGATACAGTTGATGAATGTCTAAGCACAAGATAAGGTTCAAATTCAAAACGAATGGTCTCCACATAAGGAATGCCATTAAAGAAAAAGCAGGTGGAAAGACAAGGCCAAGAGGGAGTGTCTGTTTTGCAATCTTGAAAGAGTTATAATAGATTGTCCTTTACAAGTTCAACAAGCCATTCATCAGAAATTGTTCCAAACCAGCAGATGGAACCAATGCAGAATAACTTTGTCTGGACTATCTATCTAAAAAATTTAGAGTGGATATCTGTTCAAGTTTTTCGTCACGCTCCTCACTAGTTGTACCAAAAACATGCCTCCCTTCAGCCTGAAGACAGCGCCTCCCTGGGCTAGTGACACCTTGAATGTCTCCTCCAATTGTAAGAGCTGAAACACAAGCGACGACTTTGGTTGCTCTACCAACTGCACTACATCTATCTCAAATACTCAGCTCTAAAGCTCAACAAGAACTTTCCAAAAGAGGCACAGTCATGTTATACTGATGAGCAAAATTTGCCTCGCAATATTCCATGGACTTGGAGAAGAGGGAGAGTTTGTCTAGGAACCACCTGCTGTAAGATCAGGTATTTTGGCTGGAGTTGGCCCAGGTAATTTCAACTCTGAAGTGCCTCATTAGGCCTACTTGTTTCCCTGGGTATGCTGCTGATAGCTTTTTCCTAGCTTTGAACACCCAATTCGATTTGATTATGGATATAATCTTTTTTGCTTAGAAAAAAAAGTATCAATTTATTAAATATGACACAAGATACACAATAAGAAAATCAAAACTAGTAACTAAAGAGATCACATCAAGCCTCACTTGGCTAGCACATTGAAAACTCATTAAATAAGTGGACCTCTCTTATGAAGTAGGGAAATGAAGAATTTCTATTGTATTTCCGTCTCAGCAAACAAGGGGAATAATCTTCTGGAAGAACTAACCCTGTTCAACGGTCTAGAGTTTCCTTTTGATGACCAAAAAAGTAATCCTTTCAAGTGGTTACCTCCGTTTCTTCTTCATTGTTAAAGAGACGGGTGGAGTAATTGGTCTCTTCTTCGCAAAAGCACTTGCTCTGCTTTCTAACTCATCATCAATATCACTATCACCACCTGGATCTCTTGCAGTTAGGCCGGACTCCTCAGCATCTTTTGCAGCTTTTCTCTTTCCAGACTGCAAGTTGGCATACAATTTCCTTTCCACAGGGTCATTTGAAAGTCCAGGTCTCATTTGACGTGAAAACTTTGCACCAAGACCAAGTCTATAAAAAGATTTAAGTTCCACTTAACAATACTACAACTAGAAAAATATTAGATGGCAATATCAAGAAGATAGCCTAAACTGACCTAGACGGTCGGCCCTCGGATTTTGCCTCTGTTTGCTCATCCTCAGCAACTTTAGTCATATTATTGACCCATTGTTCAGCCTAATCATAAGCATGTTTCAATCAGTGGCAGTAGAAATTAAACGACAAACATGAGCTTTAGAATGAGTCGAAAGTGAAAAAGAGGCAACCAACAATCAAAAACAAAACCATAATTGTTAAATGATATTCACAAGCCTATTGATGCAATGATGATTGTTAACTGAATCTTAATGGTCCACTGTAATAAAAGAGGTATAATACATTATCTTCTCAGGTCTAAGTTGGCCACAATGAAGTGACCACATTTTTATGATTAATTTTGAACTTCATAATAGCAATCACAAAAAATTTCGTGAATTAATGGCCGTAGGAAATTAGAAATTAAACTATATAGTAAACTGAGACTCGCAACAATCTAGTATAGAATTAACAACACTGTTTCACCAACCATGATATACCAAAAGCCCATTACCAGTTTCAAAGCCACGTCAGATTTGATGATTTGAGGAACTCCAGATTTCTGCGTCACTTCCTTACTCATAATGCCTCGTCTTTAGCAGCCTGCAACAATGCAAACAAAGAACTACGTTATTCATTTTGCAGCTCATCCTTCACGACAATGTCTGTGAATGAACAATACCAAGAAAACACGAAAAAGGAGCAAATTTTTCTGTAAGCACGTATGAGAAAATAGGGAAATAGAACAAAAGGAGGCAGCAAGACGCAACCAACAACTGAAACCTCTGTGCGGGTAAGGGCGGATAGAGCCAAGTCATCAAGGCAGTGGATTGTGAATCCACCGGGCAAAGGGAAAACTAGCAGGAATCCTTCTCAATTCGACAGAGAACTTCATTCGAATACCAAATCACTAGTGAACGGAATATCACAGGAACTAACTACTTATGATTGAGTCAGGAATTTCATCAAACAGGTTGTACGCGTTAAACCATCTCTCGGCTACACATCATTCTTACGCATTATTCTGAACTGAAACCGGAATAACCAAGGCAAAAGTGCGCCCTAAGGCCTACGTGCATACTGAATTGACAGAAAGACTGTGATTATGTCTATATACAGTGAGGGAGGAATAGCATGTTGAGATGAAACTCGAGGCCGCGACAGGAACAATACAACATCAGACGAGATTGAGAATGAATACGAGTGACAAGATCGACAAGAGCATCAGTTGGCCATCAAGTCAGTGATGATAACAGCAAATCGAACCCGAACCCGAGAACACTGGACTCCTACTTGAGAGATGCTCGGAGCTTACGCGGTTAACAAGAGGAGTAGCTTCTGATCGGAACAGAGCACCAGTGAACGGAACCGGAATCGCAACCGGAGAAGCGGACCGAGTCACCGGCCGATGAGGAGGAACCGCGACGGTGAGTCGTCGGAGGCGAGGCGACCGGAGGTGGATCGGCCGTGGAGCTAGAGGGGGAAAGCGAGACGCGTTCTTCGTTTCAGCCAGAGCGCAGGAGGGAGAGATATGGGCCGGGCCTCTTTGGGACTTAAGAAGCGATTCTTTAGTGATGGGCCTGGGCCAGTCAATCATGGGCCAATTTTTCTATGGCGGGCCGAGATTACGGATATGGGCTGCGGCCAGATGGGTTCCGTGCACATTCATTCATTTATTTATTTTGGTCTTTTTACTATTGTTCCTTTATATTTTATTTATAATTTTTATTTTTACAAATAAGAAATTCATGTGCCAATAGGACCTACGATTGTTCAGGTCCATGACTCAAGAAACTCTCCATTAATTTAAAACATTGCTCCTCGGTGTATTACTTAGAATACTCTCAACTCTACAATAAAGAATTCACAGTCATAATAATACACACCAAAGCACCTACCTTCTCTTCCGACAATGCATCAATCAAAAAAGATTTCGACCTTATCTATTTTGAATATTCACTTTCTAAATTTGAATCGAACCCAATTGAGTCAGGATTTGCTCCTCGAGGCAAGATGCAGAGGCGGCGGGCTTGTAGATCTGGACGAAATTCCAAAGAAGACAAGATCCAACGCTTGGATTTATTTGGCCAATTTGTAATTTTTTATTTTTTTATTTTGGAGCGGAGCAGCGTATTAATTTCTTCAATCTCACCAATCTTCTTCTTTAGCCACATTCTCTTTCGACTTCTGTTTCTCCTCTTCGGCCACGGTGCGCGTCCAATTCTCGCGTTGGCTGTTCGCCATTTGCCGTTCGCCGGCATTATTGGCGGACCTCCAACGTACGGCAAGTGAGAGCAGCGACTCAAGGAGGTGCCAGCTCGCCGTATAGCGGCAGCGATCAAAGTAGGTGTGCCCGGCGAGGCTACTTCATCGAGGGTCAAGAAAGCTTGGCCAAGCACCTTTTCTCTCTCTTTCACTGGTGGATCTCTCTCATCTCTACGTGTGCTTTGGAATTGTGGATTTTCCGGCCTCTAATTTATGATGCACGATGCTTTATTTATAGTGTAAATCAAGGTTAACTTTAATAGTATGGGCTTTAACTTAAAGCCTTTCTAACATGATGGGCTCTAATAACCTAAGGCTTATCCCTAGTTAAACTCTCAACGGGCTGAATTAAGCTCAAATTAAGCCAATTAAAGCCACCTCTTCATGTGAATTTTGCCCTGCCACGTGGGCTCAATCTATCGAATTTCAAGCTCAAAAAACCGTCCACCTCTAATCTGATGCTAATACAATTAATGAAAAATATAAACTAAATAATAAATGCTCCTAAAACCATATGATATGCAATTTAATTTCAATATTTTTTGTTTAGGAGTTAAAAATTAATCCTTAACTTTTTTATGTATTAAATGAATGATTGTGTCGCCAAAATTTAGGTATTAACAATAATAAAATTTGCAAAATTAGATCTCACATATGTTATAAGGTTCCCCCACATCCCGACAATGGCTCATTCATATTATTGTTCTTGAAGCGAAGTTGGCAAATTAAGGTTGCATTTGGTAGTTAGGATTTGAGTCTGAATAGGATAACAAATTATCATATCTGGCATTTGGTGACGTTCTCTAGGGTAGATAAACCTAGATACATTCGAATAAAATGTTAGATAAAAAATCCAATTGCGACGGTGGGATAAACACGAATTGGATATAAAATTTAAAAAATAACTAAAAAATTCATATTTTATTTTTGGGAAAAAGCCACAAGAAACGTCAAACCTTGCTCAACAAATTTATCCCAAACTCTTTTTGTGACACAAAAAAACCCTAAACTTTGTCAAATATCACACCTTCATCTCAAAACTTTTTTCGTGATATAAAAAACCTCAAATTTGTACCCACGTGACACTTTTACCCTCAATAGGGCATGTTCGTCTTTTACTTTTTAATTTTTTTTTTTGGTTCATTTTCTTGTCCTCTCTTCCCAGGGAAGCTCAAGCGAGAGCCACCCTCGTCGGCATTGGGCGAGGGCATTCCTCGCTAGATGCGGCCTAAGCAAGGGCCACCCTCGCCTGCGTTGGGCAATGGTGGACCTCATCGGATCTATTGAGGGCTATTCTTCCATCTTTCGACATATTCAGAGTTGGTTCTCATTACAAACCATTTTGGGGTAAGGAATATGTTAAAAAAAAAAATTATAAAATCTTTCATGGCAAGTACATCTTTCTTATGTGTCAAAAAATTGAGTTCAGACCAATTAAATGTGGCAGACCAATATTGATAGAAGTCTTACTGATTTTCTTCATTTAGTTTTTTATACTTCTGCCTAGTATTCATTTGATGCATCAGAAGGTGATAATATGGTGGCATATGCTTTACCTCTTCTTTAACCTACTGCTTGAGTGTCTTCATCATCGCAAAATCGAGATGTATTACTTGGAGCTTTCTTGGGTAGCCTACTAAGATATTTTAAAATTGTCTGGCCAGTAAGCAGATCTACAGTACCTCTGGACATTTTACCTTCTACTTTGTCAGGAAAGTTTATTATATCTCGCAAATTTAGCTTTGCAATACTAGCCTTATACGCAAGCAATTAATTTTTTCTTTTATCCATTTTACCTTCTTTTACATAGGATCATGTCTTCTTTCTTAAAGATATTTTGTCAGTGGTTATAAGTGATTCATTTGCATCTCTTCGCTTTTGCTAAAGACCACTACATCATGTATATACACAGCACAAAACTTGTGTAGATACTTGAAGGCATCATCCATTTCCCCCTGAAAATTGCCTAGGGCATTCTGTCTATGAGATCTCCTGCTACAGCTATCTTATAGTCATTATCTTTGTTGGTTTGCTAAGCTGAAGATAGTTTGTAACAATTCACGCTATTCCTCATACCTGCTCTGCATGGTTAATGACCGTGAAGGTTGGGCTAGAATGCGGGCTAAAACCATCTCTAATAAAACCTTTCGAGAACAGATCAGGAATTTGTTTTTCAAATACCTCTACCATCTCACAGTTTTTGCTCAAATGATGGTAATTGGATCTTTTAGCTCTAGTCTGGCTTTTACACCATTAAGACTCCACAGTTTGACTTACATTTTACACACACAAAAAAAGAAAAAAGACTCATTGTGGATCATCACGAAAGTCACTTTTCAGTTTCAGTAGGAACTTATTCCATTTCGTTCATGGCAGTTGGATACTCCGAATTTTTCCTTGTTCTAGGCAGAACAAATTTTGATACTAGGAGGTATCATTTGGAAATGAAGATTTTTCGCATCCAAATAGCTTATGCTCCCATTATTTTTCACGCTGAGCTCACACTCCAAATGCTTGGTCACATGGACAGTCTCCACAAAACTCTGTTTCACAGGATAAACCTCAAATTTGTGTCTTAACCAAGGATTTTGAAGAGTCACACCTGCTATAGTAATTGTGGTGCTGTCTTGCACAAAAGACCAATTTTCGTTTTGCCCCATTAAAAATGCATTACCAAGAATGACATCCTCATCTAGTGTCGGGAAAGGAAAGGTCCGTCTAAAAATAAACATCGATTCCCACCTACCATTCTCAATGCTATAGACTTTGTTAATGGTCTCCACCATTTATCTGGTGATGCATTAGGTCTTGCACAATTAGTACAAGCTGCAGTGTCTCTAATGAATATGGATAACACCCGGGAAATTTAAACATCACAACCACGTAAGTGCTTAACCCAACTTCCTTGATGTGCCATTTGGGAGGGTTCGATCATATCCCAAATTTTGTCCATGGCTATGGACCATTGCCCTGCTGTATTCCTAAAGCTCGGAAAACTTCATGTATGTCTTGGGATGCGGATCTTTTCTCCATCGGAGTGCATTACCATTACAACATTGTTCTCTCTTGACTATGCATCCTCTTCTTCATATATATGCATATTAATTTGTCTGTATCCTATGATCCTTCTTCTAAAGTTCTTAAGTTTACAAATCTTTGAGATGCAACCTCTTCCCGATTGACTTGTTGTACTGTATCCTGTGTTATAGTAAGGGCCTGTTTGGTAACCATCCAAATAGTGTCTGATTTTTATTTTTTGTTTCCAGGAGCAATTTAGGAATAAAATTACGTTTGGTAAAATTCTGATTCTGATTTTCATCTTTTTCATCCCCGGCTTGATTACTCGCTTGAATAGGATCCCTCACTTCTCCTTTTTCAATGGTGGTCTGCTCATCCTCATCCTCACCATCCTCATCATCATCATCATCATCACCATCACTATAATACTCAACATATACCTTAACTTATTCACCTTGAAGATAATGGTAAATGATATCCTTAATACCATTATCGTTATTAAAAAATCTCAAGCCATCCTTTAATTCCTTCCCAGGAACACAATAATATAGTTTTTGCACTTTGCATTGTAAAAAATACACCAAATCCCTTAGAAAATAAATATATGATGGCTTCCGAACATTGACATAAATAATACTTTCATTTCCACCAATATATTCCCAATCATCGGTGCCAATAAGAAACTCTCCACCATAGCAAACAATAATGCCTACCTGATTCGCGTCCATGTCGATGTTGCACCCAATGAAAAAAAAAACAAATATCATTACTTGTTGGGATCACATGACAGAATCAATAACTTCACATTGAGGTCCTTGTCGTTTTGTTGTCAAGAAATAAATACAACTAATCTCCCAAATTCGGTGCTTTTACAGAAATAAAAGAAACCGAATTGAATAAACAAAGTGAGGTCCCACCACCCATTTTTCAATTCAATCACATTCGGTCTCCCCGTTTCCCTCACAGAAGCAGTCCAATTAATTAAATAAATTCGGTCCCACCACTGTTTTCCCCTGAGTCGAGCCCCATTTTCCCCTCCGCACCCTTTTTTTCTATTCGGTCTCCACAAAAGAAAGTGAACGAACGATGAAACCCTCAAATTTTCTATTCGGTCCCCACCACTTTCCCCTTGAGCCGAGCCCTCAAATTGCCCTCTACGCCCTAACTTGCCTGTCGGAACCCTAAATTTTTCACTAAATTGACCCACGTAGAGAACATGACAAACCTGAGTGAGCAAGAGTTGAGGACGTAGCTAGTGAATGAACGTGAATGATGGCGCAACTACAGCGGTGGCTGAGCGACGGCAAGCAAGCGATGGCGGGCGAGTGAACGACGGTGGGTCAATGAGCTACGGCTGGCAACGTTGAGCGAGAATCCTATACGAACACCGTTTTTGGCCCATGTCATTTTTTTACCGTATTGAATCCACTATACGGCAATCGTTTTGTAGGTAATCCACCTGGAATGGTAAAACAACGTCGTTTCTTACGAAGAAAAGGAAACGGCGTCGTTTTATGCCATCCACCGTGGACAATATTAAGAGTTGTCGAATTTTTTTAAATATAAATGCCACGTAATCATTTTGGTCGGAATTTCTCGCCGGTGGCACCAAAGTGATCGTTATTTCTCCGATTTGGCATTTAAGTGATCCAGCGGAAACTTTTGGCACTAAAGTGAGTGCCGTACACAACTTATGGCACTATTAGTGTACTTATCCCGTCAATCTACCACCAAATAGGAAACCTATTGGATGCAAATGGGTTTACAAGATTAAATACCGCGCTGATGGGTCCATTGAACGTTACAAAGCTCGATTAGTGGCCAAAGGATTTACTCAACGGGAAGGTTTTGACTACCATGAAACCTTTTCCCATGTTGCCAAAGATGTAACTGTAAGATCCTTCCTATTTGTTGCAGCTATTAATGATTGGCCATTACATCAAATGGACGTACATAGCGCTTTTCTGCATGGAGATTTAGATGAGGAAATCTACATGGATATTCCTTAAGGATTACGAGAGACAAGGGGAGAATAGAGTATGTCATCTCTGTAAATTCCTCTATGGTCTTAAGCAAGCTTCCAAGCAATGGTATGCCAAATTTGCCGATGCTCTCACTTCTGTAGGCTTCAAACAGTCCATATATGATTACGCCTTATTCACATGAACTCAAGGTACGTCATCTATTTATCTGATGATATATGTTGATGATATCCTCATCATGGGAAATGATAGAACTGCAATAGAGAGATTCAAGAAGTATTTGCACTTTACTTTTCACATTAAAGACTTGGGAGCACCCAAATACTTCCTTGGAATCGAGATTGCTCGATCTGATCGCGGGATTTCCCTCAGTCAATGGAAGTTTGTGCTAGAGATTATATCAGAGGCAGGTCTATCGAGTGCAAAACATCGATCATTCCAATTGAGCAAAATACAAAATTGACCACCAAGGATTATGATTCTGGAACATCTAAGAATCATGATCCTGTTCTCAATGATCCTTCAGGTTATCAGAAGCTTGTTGGGAAGCTCATATACTTAACTATGACCAGACCCGACATATCATATGCAATTATAGACTCTCAGCCAATTCATATATAGTCCAAAGTTGTCTCACTTAAATGTTGCCTTAAAGGTCGTGAAATACTTGAAGAAGCGCCTAGGACTAGGGATTCTTTTATCCAGAGAATGCAATATGGAAATGTCGACATACTGTGATGCATATTATGCGACTTGTCCTATGAGTCGACGATCCATTACAGGTTTTTGCATTAAACTTGGAGATTCTCTTTTTTCATGGAAAACCAAGAAGCATGCAACCATATCATTGTCTTCAGTTGAAGTAGAATATCGAACTTTGACAAAAACTACCTATGAGGTCATATGGATACGGGGACTACTTGGGGATCTTGGGATAAATTTAAAGGGTCCGACTAAGTTGTTTTGTGACAACGATGCGACACTCAAACTTGCAGCAACTCCCATAGTACATAAAAGAATGAATCATATAGAAGTGGATTGTCATTTTACTCGAGAAAAGATTCAAGAAGGGATAATTGAGACTAGAGGAATTGGAATGACAGAGCAACTAGCCGATATCTTCACTAAACTCCTATGTCAAAGACATCATGCATATTTGTTGAGCAAGCTAGGCATCTTGGATATCTACCAGCCACCAGCTTGAGGGGGAGTGTTGGAAGATATGCATCAAACCCGATCCTGGGAGATACGCTCGGAATCTCAATTGATTTTAATTGTACATAAATTAGTTAGGAATTTTATATTGAGATTAGATTCTGATTTATTGTGATTACACAAATATTTCTTTGCCTTTTATTATTTCATCTTTGTACTATAATTACAGAAGAATTGTACATCGAATACATACTGAATATACAAATTTCCAGATCTCTCTAGTCTTCTTCTCGATAGTTCATCTTCTTTCATATAACATAAACAAATAAAAGAAATTGATTATCAACAAGACGACAACCGGCAATGGACAAAACAAAACAAGGCATTGAGAAGTTTATTAAAACCACTTTATGAATAATTAACCCTTGAAAGATGTCAGCATTGACATAAAACAACAAGGTTGGCTAATAACAAAGTTTGTTTGTAATTTGGGCGCATGATATTGATTCGATTTCTCATGAGAATCCATTTGCAAAAGACATTATATTTGAGCTTACTTACTCGGATTGAGATTTGTGCTTTATCTGACCTATAATATCATTATAGTGTTTTTCGATTCCAAATTTATCTACATATAAAATTTTAATTCATTCAATATAGTCCATTTAGTATATTTTCAATTTAGTCCTTGAACTATGTGCAAATGTTCAATGTTGTCTTTCCATTAATTTTCGTTTTGGATAATTTTGAACATTTTTATAAAATAAAAAGAATTAGAACAAAGATGTACTAGAATGTTAGAGATCACATTTTACAAAATAAAATTTTAGATACAACATTGTACATTGAGGTAAAGTCAGGGACCGAATTAGACAATTTAAAAGTTCAAGGACGATGCAATTGTGCAAAAGTTCAAAAACTATGTATATAGTTTTCTCTATAAAAAAAATTATAATTGAATAGCATCGAAGTATCTATTTTATTGCTTATCGTGCAATCGAGTCTCGAACTTTTCTTTGTTAATCAAGATCCTCAACTTTTAAAACTTTGGCTCGAGTATGGACCTCGGTTAATAGAATTGCCATATCATATGGACCTACTAACTATTGCGGACGCAATTTAAGTTGTTGACGTGGCTTTGTCACACTCAATTAAATAAATTAAAAATCATATTTCTTTGGGTTAATACCCTGAAAAACCCCAAACTAGTATATTTGTAACAAATTTACCCCAAATCATTTTTTTGACCACCAAAAATCTCAAACTGGTATATCTTTGACAAATTTACCCCAAACTGGTACACTTGTGACAAATTTATTTTATGTTAGTTTTCGTTAAATTTTACTGTCAAATTATTAAGTTAAATGACATGTGAGAGTTGACTGGTATACCAATTTGGAATTTTATGCTTCGTTTGTCATAATTTACAATTTTTGTGATTTTTTTATGATATTAATCCAATTTAGCGGAGGGTATATTTGTCACAGTTTGGTGGTTTTTTGTTGTCAAATAAATTAGTTTGGGATAAATTTGTCATAAATGTACCAATTTAAGATTTTTTATGGTCAGTCGGAGTAAATTGGTCACAGGTGTACCAATTTGGGGTTTTTCATCGTCAAAAAAATAGTTTGGGATAAATTTGTCACAGGTATACTAATTTAAGATTTTTCAAAGTATTAATCCTATTTCTTTTCCTCACCGCTAGTACATGACACTGCGTCACACCCTATGCATGCCGCTCATTGCTGGCTGGTACATTGCCATTGATCATTGTGTAGACCACAGATATATCTCCTACCTTCAACAGAGGTTGCGTGTCCTCGACAACGATGAGGATACGATGAAAATCACATGGAATTTTAGTTGTATTATCTATGCTTTAATCTAAAAGTTTCGTCGCAATTTTAACTGTAAGCAACAAAAAGTATGATATTTTTGTTAGATCCATCTCATCACACATGAAACCATATATAGTCTCACAAATACCATAGGGATCAAGTATAAAGTTAAAATGCATGAAGAAGTCTTGTTACATCTCTATATCAACACCGTTTATTCAACTTTCTTGATAAATTGGCGAGAGTAGCCATAACAACGTTTGTCATCATGCTTTTCCAACTAAATCAAAGAGGTGTATCTTTTCTACAACAACAAGCTTGGCTTCCTTCGTGGAGGACATGATGTTGACGAGATCTTTTTTGAGCTCCCTCAAGCATTCCATAAAGGTTGCCCTAAACCAAGCTGCAACAACAACTCCTTCACAGCCTATTCATCATTTGTTCTCAGCCATAAATTAAGTTTGCTCGTGGAATATGACATGCAACTTGACACAAGAATATATGAGGAAACTTTTTATCTATTGAGATTTGCAATAGGGCAATGATGATATGACAGTACCGTGAGTTTTTCAAACGAAACGGTGGCTTTTCCATCTTTAGATCTCCACCTTCAATGATATGGGTAGATTTGTTTATTGAAAGAATTGATGCTCTCTCAATATGTGATATGAAATGCATCATTAGTTAACACCATTGCTAAGTTAGCAATGCTATTTACAATATAATTTCTACCATCTCAAAATAGCTTAACATCTTAAGTTGTGTTTAGCAGTCATGATAAAATTCAGGATAAGATAAAATTTATCATATTATGTGTTTGGTGCCTATTCAAGACAGGATAAATGGGGATATAGACCAGAAAAAATTATCCCATAGGAGAGGTGGGAGAAAAGTAGAATTTAGAATCCATAATAGGAAAGTTATTGTTCTTGAATGATAGACTTTTTAAATTAACAAAATTAAAATTATATATCAATATAACTAATCTTTGAATTCTGATGTAAGAAATCTAAAATAACAAAAAATAACAATTAGTTATTTTAATTTAATCTTATTTTTATTCATATATATTCGAATTTAATTATATATTATAAAATAATTTCAATATATAAATAGAAATTTATTATATATTTTTGGTATATTAGTACATTTTATTATTTAATAACGTTTTATTAGAGAATGATGGGGGGAAATAAAAAAAATAAATTAATTGATAAAATAGAGGAAAATAAAATAAAAATAAAATAAGTAAGAGTGTCACAAGAGATAGTTATTTTTCTAGCATTAAAAATTTTTAAATGAAAAAAATTAAAATAATGTCTCAATATAAATAATATTTGTATTCTAATATAAGAAATTCAAAATAAAAAAATATAACAATTAATTAATTTTAATTTAATCTTATTTTTATTTTTATTTTGTAATTTAATTATATTTTATAAAATAAGTTCAATATATAAATATATATTGAACTTATTTTATATTTATTATATATTTTAGGTATTTTAGTATTTTGGTTTTATTAGTACAATCTAATGTTTATTAAAATTTTGTTAGAGAATGATGGGAGGGGAAAAAATAAAAAAGATATTAATTAAGGAAAATAAAATAAAAAACCAAATAAAATAAAGTAAGCAAGAGTGTCGTGAGAGATTTTTACCATCCCCATTTATAAAACTTTTGGTTCATTTTTACTAATATGTAGTTTATACTAAACAATGTAAATGATATGATGTGAATATATTTAACTTTATTACTGCAATCACCAAACAGTGAATAGAATATATCAAAATCATCTAAATTTTATATCATATCTTATATAGTCCTATCTTGATTAGAAATTTGAATGATCAAACGTACCCTTAGAGAAGATGGCCGAATTCCATTTCTTGCACCCTATTTCACCCACATGAGGGCTCTCCCCTTGTCCTCTTTGTAGCTCCTGGGTTTCTACAAATTCATTTGCTAACAGATATGGGGCTTGCACGAGGCTTCCTTCATCCCACTGGCCTTCAAGTAAAGCTGGAGTGTCGAAATCTAAAATACAATTCATACCCCTTTTAGCTCCATTCGTTTTGTAGAAAATGTGACGTTTCTGAAAAATATTTTTCAGAAATTATTGTTCGATGTTAGGATAAAACCTGAAAATGAAGTGGAAAATATTTTTCGCTATTCGGTAAGGAAAATATTTTCCTCCATATACTATTTTTCATTTATTTTATTTTTTGAAATGGATTTTTCATATTCTTTAAAAATTGATTTTTAATTATTTTTATTTTTTAAAATCTATTATTAAATTTTTTTATTTTCTTTTTTCTTTGTTTTTCATCTCCTTCTTTCTTGGCTGGTCACCGACCACGGCGATGGCCCGCGACCAACCACCGGTGAGCCTCAACCTCACCAACGAGCACAAGGCTCACCACTCACTAGATTGGTGAGTGCGAGCGTCGAGCTTGAGGCTCGCCCGATCGACGAGCTCGACGCTTGCGAGCTTGAGATTGACGAGCTCGACGTTCGCCTCGGCAACGACCGACGATTAGCCAAGAAAGAAGAAGATGGGAAACAAAGAAAGTAAAAGGAAAAAAAGAAAATAAAAGAAAAATGAAAAATAAAAAATAAAAAGAAAAGAAAAAGGAAATTAAAAATAATTCGAATTAAAGAAGAAAAAGAAAATTAAAAAATAATTTGAAGTAAAGAAGAAAAAGAAAATTAAAAAATAATTCAAATTAAAGAAGAAAAAGAAAATTAAACAATAATTTGAACCAAAAAAAAAAGAAAAAAGAAGAAAGGATAGGAAGAAGTGATGATTTGCAGAGATGTGAGATAAGAGAGATCAAGTAAGAAAAATGTAAACATTTTTCCCTAATTTAGAAAAAAAAATTTCCTTTCATAGAAAACATTTTCCTCAAGGAATTCATTTTCTGTGAAAAGAACACCAAAAAATTTGAAAAGTGTTTTCCCGAAAATTATTTTCCACGAAACAAACGGAACCTTAAAGAAAATAGCTCTATCAACTATAAAAATATAAATTTTGTGGGCAGTGTGAAATCGCATGCCGACCAACAAATGCTTCACTGCCTTATGATGTCAAATTACGCACGACGCAAGGTTCTTTAAACCCAATTTCGCCTCCTGAGACTAAGCCATTGTACAATTAGTCCGATTGGGATATGTGTCCATGAAGAAGATTTGTGTGGTCATGCATAGCTTTTGTATCAATCCTGGCGTGGAGCAGGTAATATATTAGGATATGGTCACGTGAGCTCTCTCCGCCTAGGGTTACATGCACAAATAGAACCCTTATAATAATGATATTAATGTCTCTCTCCGCCTACAATGTTTCTCATCCTCTTCGATGCTTTTCAAAGATGCTTTCTCATTCTCTCCAGAGCACCCAGTGGAGTCAATAATATCCAGGGTTACTATATGAGAGTTCGAATGTAATTTGTAATGTGTTGTCTAGTTCTTGACATCATTATAAGTGTTTGTTAGGCTAGCTACACTTGTTCTTGATGGTTTAAACTATTTGGCATGATTATTTGACATGGTATAAGATCAATGTTCTTTCGCTCGCCTATCCATTATGCGCTTAAAAGTCTGACCTATTGTTGAAGAGGATTCGCTTGGAAATATCTAGGTCCTTTGATCCAAGTCGAGCTCTGGAATCGGAAATCAAGCAAATCGCCACCCTGGAAATCTCAAGTTCCTCGTGCAAATGGCGCACACGCACAATAATTTATTAGAACCTATTAAAAGGGGAAAATGTTAGGTGGGTTTTATATTCAACGGAGAAAATTTTACTCGCGGCGTCCAACCAAATGTTCAACTTACCAACACCTGTCTCAGTCCGAGGTGGGTTGGATTGGATCCGCGGCGATAAAAAGGAGCATAAAACGACGTACCAGACCAATAAGGGGAAGGAAAGTCAAAACAGGAACACTAATTGGGGGGCAAAAATGATGTGACAACATGCGACACCAGAAAAAGAGAAGACATAACTATCTTATTCTTCAGAGCCTACCCTTCTTATCGCCACACTTGCGCTTTCGAAATAACTATCTTATTCTTTATGCGTTTTCTCTGCTTTCGAGCGGCAGCATCCTCGAGTTGTCAGAAAACTTCCTCCTCCCCTCACAGGGAAAAAAAAAAGAAGAAACAGCTATGGAGCAGGCCACGCAGAGCAATCTTCCCATCACTCAGGAGGAGAATCAAGCGGCCCTCAGTTTATTACAGCTGAGACGGAGCACTCAGGAGAATCAAGCGGCCTTCATTTTATCACAGCTGAGATCCGACGTGTTCGGGCTCTGGCAGGGCTGGGGCGCCCGGAGAAGAAGGTCAGCCCGCCACTTCCCGGCAGTCCCACGTGGCTGGGCCCGCCGCTTCCTCGTGGTCCAGAGTGGCTGGGTTGCCCGGAGAAGAAGGTCAGCCCGCCGCAGCAGCGCTTCATCCCCTTCCCTCGCAGTCCATCTCCGCCACCTCAGCCGGTGAATAGAGGCTCGCCTCCATGAAGACCGCCTTGACGCTAGTCCAGCACAAGGAGGGTCCACTGACGGTGAATGCGGTGAGCCTTGACGTGCCCCTCTTCTTCTCCTTTAGCATGGCACTGGGGTCAATATTTAATTAGAAAAGCACTAAAAAGTTATTGTTTTAATAAAGAAGAGAGATGCAATGTTTTAAAAAGAGATTTAAGTTTGAGATGTATTATTCGAGGTTTGACATGCCCCTCTTCTTCTACTGGGGTCAATATTTAATTAGAAAAGCACAAAAAAGTTAGTATTTTAATACAAAAGAGAGATCCAATGCTTTAAAAAGAGATTTAAGTTTGAGACGTATTAGATCAAATTCGAGAAGCCCCTCTTCTTCTCCCTTAGCTTGGGACTAGGGTCAATATTTAATTAGAAAAGCACTAAAAAGTTACTATTTTAATACAGAAGAGAGATGCAATGTTTTAAAAAGAGATTTAAGTTTGAGACTTATTAGATCAAATTCAAGATTTGGCATGCCCCTCTTCTTTTTCCTTATCTTTGCACTGAGGTCAATATTTAATTAGAAAAGCACTAAAAAGTTATTGTTTTAATATAGAAGAGAGATGCAATGTTTTAAAAAGAGATTTAAGTTTGAGACGTATTAGATCAAATTCGAGATTTGGCATGCCCCTCTTCTTCTCCCTTATCTTGGCACTGAGGTCAGTATTAAATTAGAAAAGCACTAAAAAGTTATTGTTTTAATACAGAATAGAGATGCAATGTTTTAAAAAGAGATTTAAGTTGGAGACATATTAGATCAAATTCGAGGTTTGGCATGCCCCTCTTCTTCTCCCTTAGCTTGGCACTAGGGTCAATATTTAATTAGAAAAGCACTAAAAAGTTATTGTTTTAATACAGAAGAGAGATGCAATGTTTTAAAAAGAGATTTAAGTTTGAGACATATTAGATCAAATTCGAGGTTTTAGGCAAGCCATGGGCGTTTTCATGGCTCATGCTTTATAAACTTTCTGTAGGGAACAAGTTACAAACGCATTTCTGCTTGCTCTGCACAATTCCGTCAAAAAAATCTAGAGCAAGAAACCCAAAGATGAGCGAGCAACAGATGATTGAATGAGCAAAAACAGTGAAAGAAAATAGGTCAGGCTCCTCTAGAGTTTCCTTGAGCACTCCAGGGGGACGCGTTGAGAATTTTCTCTCATCGGCTTATTTATAAATTTCCTACTAAAGTGTTTGGGCGACTCCTGCCGCTTGACAATAACTTCACCTCGGCACACGAGTCATGGAAAAGCTAATACAAGGGACACAACTGTCGGTTCATTTATCACTATTGGGTGATTGCAATTTTGAATATGTTCTTGGTGTGGGACATACGTTACCCTAATAGGGTTTGTGTAAGGGCTTCTGTCAGGTTGTCAAGGCGTTCATCTTATTTCATTGTTACCCTCAGAAGCACTAGCCCTAAATTGGCACGAGCAGTATTCCGGTTTAATGATGATACTCGAATGCCGAGCATGCGGTATTATTATTATTTTAACGTGGTGTCGCCATCGCCTCGCTTTTCCACTTACAAGTGTCGTCACATACTGAGCTTGTCAAGCTAGCCTTACCTATCGTCCCTATCGAATGGAAGTTGCTTGGTAGTCCTTGAAAATAATTCTCTGAAGCTAGATAGACACGAACTCTATCTGTTTGTTGATCTAGCGAAAGCCTAGCCGGCAAAGGGAAAAACCATCACGTAGGAGTTTGTCATTATGATTAAAAAAAGTCGGTTTGCTGATAAACAATCATCTTTATTCTCTTTCAACCGTCATGGATGATCTTCACCAACTGCAATTAGAGAAATGGTGGGACCGCATCGGAAATTGCCCACCAAAGGTGGAGGGCGAGTTCCACTTTTGTCTATTCGAATTCACGCCATAGGAGAATTTACAGCTTCAGATCACTTGCTAACCTAGATACTGTTGTAGCATTTCATTTGATCGATTTGCTTTGCTCATAGGAGAAAGGTCTCCCGAGATATTACATATGTTGCAACATGGATAGAAATAAATATACTAGAAGTGTCAAAAGTTATTTACGCCGTTCACTTTGGTGTTAAAAGACAAACAATTCGCTCAAGGCGTATCTCATCGGCTCGAGCAACATCCACACCACAACCACTGATCATTAACAATTCATACCGTGAAGACTGTTTGGAGGCTTGTTGATGGGCAAAGAGTATTCAACGCCATCGAGAGTGAACTTGCCCTCCTTTATCCGGTTCGCCACCTGCCCCACAATGCAGCCGAAGAACGGCGCGGCACCTTTCTGCGCAGCACAGAAAACACAAATCGACCCACAAAAGACATTCATCAACCAAATCTTCCGAAGCTCAATCCCACATCAAAACAAACGAAAACAGCCCAATTGACTATAAAGTTTCGAAATTTTCAGCAGATCAAGAGCCGCGGAAAAGAAAAAAAGGGAAATGCGCGATCACCGACACATCTCCACAAGCACAGGAGGCCAAAAAGTAACGAACTTTCTCACCAGCTACGGCTCGACGTAGTCGAAACCCAGCACCACATCCGCCAGTTTCCCTGAAAGCAATTGAAAAAAAAAAAGGCAGACACGATCGAGTCATCAGCAACGATTCCAACCAAGAACAGAAAACACAAGCATCAGCGACGAACCGTCTTTGCCCGGAACGGAGAGCGAGGCGATGGTGCAGCCGAGGTTGGTGATCTACACCCGCATGGTCCCACTGTCGAGTTCGGACAGCTCCGCTTGCCTGGCCTGATCCGCCATAAAGATTCTTCCTTTTCCTCCTTCTTCTTCTGGAAAGAGCACGAGAGAGAGGATGACAGAGGGGAGTCCGAAAATGGGATTTTCAAGTTGGTATATGGAAAGAGCCGAGAGAGAGAGAGAGAGAGAGAGAGAGAGAGAGAGAGAGAGGGGAGTCTTGAAGAGAGAGAGAGGGGGGGGGGGGGGGAGTCTTGAAGAGAAAGAGAGGAGGGGGAGTCCGAAATTTCAAGTTGGTATATGGAAAGAAGAGAGAGAGAGAGAGAGAGGATGACATAGGGATTGGTATATGGAAAGAGCAGAGAGAGACAGACAGAGACAGAGAGAGAGATTTTGAAGTTGGTTTATGGAAAGAAGAGAGAGAGAGAGAGGATGACATAGGGATTGGTATATGGAAAGAGCAGAGAGAGACAGACAGAGACAGAGATTTTGAAGTTGGTTTATGGAAAGAAGAGAGAGAGAGAGAGGATGACATAGGGATTGGTATATGGAAAGAGCAGAGAGAGACAGACAGAGAGAGAGATTTTGAAGTTGGTATATGGAAAGAAGAGAGAGAGAGAGAGAGAGAGGATGACAGACGGAAAGTCCGAGGTGGAGAGGGAAATGTGATCTCGAAGGTGGTGGACAGTAGGAATCGGCTTCTGCCAACTACTGTCAAAGATGATGACGTCATAAAATCGCCCGATCTTAGCCAGTTTCTTCACCGAGTTTATCCGAAATTTTTAGAGGTAATATGATCCTGAACTTTAATCCAATGTACAGTATGATCCATAAACTTATAATTTATTCAATATAGTTTATAAACTTTTGGTATATGCTTAATACAATCTTTGAACTGTATGGAAATATTCAATGTAATTATTCCACATTGAAATAAAATTCACGGATTTTATTAATCAAATTAAAAATTTAGGGACCAAATTACAAATATGATCAAAGTTCATGAATTGTTTGTATCATTTTTCCACATTTTTTTTACTATAGCCACATAAAGAGTTACGAAATAAGATATACGAAGATTATATCAATATACAATAAAGAATCATCAGTCACTTATTAATTTTATTAATAAATGGAAATTTACTCTCCACATTGATTTTAATACTTTTCTATATGAGATTTTACACAAGTATAATGAATATCCCTAGTCCATAAAATTTTTTAGTTTCTTATCGAAAATGTTGCTAAGCATATCCAAAATTATTTTGATGTATAAGAAAATCACTAACCACATATATACGTTATCGGTAAATGAAAAGGTACTTACTAAATATACATATTTTATTTTTCTATGTGAAATCTTACTAAGCATACTGAGAACTTCTTTACATTATTGATCATTTATAGGTATCACTAGTAACAAAAACTTATTGATATAACTTGTTATTTCTCATATCAAATTTTATTATGCATATTGAAAGTTTAATTCGATAGGTAGGAAAATTACTTTCATGATTATGAAAGTAAGTTTTTCCTATAAGCAGTTCGTATTTTTCTAGACTTTTTTTAGTAAATTCTTAACTCGAAAATGATTTAAAATGATTTAAATTTATCCAATGAGTTAGTATTCGCACCGATATGTAATATTTTATTTTCTCTTTTTCAGTTATTAGTAAATTTTGGCAAGTATTCAATGGCAATCTGTAGCTATTAATCAAATTTCTAAGTGTTTAGTACTGTCCCAGCATTGATGTAATTTACATGACCAATTTGTTAAGAATCTTACACCAAAATCTGCATAACAGGTTGCCAGCAGGATTCATGTAGCTTGATCCAACAGTGCTCACTGTTTTATGTAAAATGAATTATGTAAATTATCCACGTACAATTATCCGTAAAAGTGACCACGAAATTATAGAACTTGCCAAACTTTCAAGCAAATCTACATCAATCCCATAGGACAGCTCTCCAACGCACTCTCTTATTATTGTTAAATTGGAATAGATGGTCCCCTCTCTCCTCATAATTTTTTATTCACTAGCAAAAGAGCTCGTCTAAAAAGAAAAAAAAAAATTAAACGCTTGAAGAATTAGTTTATTCGTAAAATGAACTATATATATGTGTGTGTGTGTGTGTGTGTGTGTGTGTGTGTGTGTCTATATATATATTTAAAAAAAATAAGAATGATGTTGACTTACCTAAAGAAAAGATACGAAATATCTTAATTTAGATTTGAAAAGCGTTGAAAAGTTATGGACTTACAATATGAGGTACTACAGATCTAATTAATTTTTAAATTACGATTTAATCCCTTTTGAATTGTATGATGAGTGTTTCTTTAATGAAATTTACTGTGAAAAGTTTAAGTTTGAAATTATCTTTTCAGTTTGTTTTATAACATAAATAGATAGAAGAAATTGATTATCAACGAGACGACAACCGGCAATGGACAAAACAAAACAAGGCATCAAGAAGTTTATTAAAACCACTTTATGAATAATTGACCCTCGAATGATGTCAGCATTGACATAAAACAACAAGGTTGGCTAATAACGAAGTTTGTGTGTAATTGTGCATGCTATTGATTCGATTGATTCGATTTCTCATGAGAATCCATTTGCAAAAGACATTATATTTGAGCTTACTTACTTGGATTGAGATTTGTGCTTTATCTGACCTATAATATCATCATAGTGTTTTTCGATTCCAAATTTATCTATATATAAAATTTTAACTTGTTCAATATAGTCCCTTTAGTATATTTTCAATTTAGGCTTTGAACTATATGCAAATGTTCAATATCGTCTTTCCATTAATTTTCGTTTCGGATAATATTGAACATTTTTATGAAATCAAAAGGATTAGAACAAAGATGTACTAGAATGTTAAAGATCACATTTTACAAAATAAAATTTTAGATACAACATTGTACATCGAGGCAAAGTCAAGGACCGAATTAGACGAATTAAAAGTTCAAGGACAATGCAATTGAGCAAAATTTCAAAAATTATGTATATAGTTTTCTCTATAAAAAAAATCATAAGTGAATAGCATCAGAAGTATCTATTTTATTGCTTATTGTGCAATCGAGTCTCGAACTTTTCTTTGTTAAATCAAGAACCTCCACTTTTAAAACTTTGGCTCAGTGTGGACCTCAGTACATAGAATTGCCTTATCATATGGACCTACTAACTATTGCAGACGCAATTTAAGTTGTTGACGTGGCTTAGTCACACTCAATTTAAATAAATTAAAAATCATATTTCTTTTCCTCACCGCTAGTACATGAGACCGCGTCACACCCTGCGCATGCCGCTCGTTGCTGGCTGGTGCGTTGCCATTGATCATTGTGTAGACCACAGATATATCTCCCACCCTCAACGGAGGTTGCGCGTCCTCGACAATGACGACGATACGATGAAAATCACATGGAATTTAAGTTGTATTATCCATGCTTTAATCTAAAAGTTCCGTCGCAATTTTAACTGTAAGCAACAAAAAGTATGATATTTTTGTTAGATCCATCTCATCACACATGAAACCATATATCGTCTAACAAATACCATAGGGATCAGGTATAAAGTTAAAATGCATGAAGAAGTCTTGTTACATCTCTATATCAACACCGTTTATTCAACTTTCTTGATAAATTGGCTAGAGCAGCCATAACAACGTTTGTCATCATGCTTTTCCAGCTAAATCAAAGAGGTGTATCTTTTCTGCAACAACAAGCTTGGCTTCCTTCGTGGAGGACATGATGTTGACGAGATCTTTTTTGAGCTCCCTCAAGCATTCCATAAATGTTGCCCTAAACCAAGCTGCAACAACAACTCCTTCACAGCCTATTCATCATTTGTTCTCAGCCATAAATTAAGTTTGCTCGTGGAATATGACATGCAACTTGACACAAGAATATATGAGGAAACTTTTTATCTATTGAGATTTGCAATAGGGCAATGATGATATGACAGTACCGTGAGTTTTTCAAACGAAACGGTGGCTTCTCCATCTTTAGATCTCCACCTTCAATGATATGGGTAGATTTGTTTATTGAAATAAGAATTGATGCTCTCTCAATATGTGATATGAAATGCATCATTAGTTAACACCATTGCTAAGTTAGCAATGCTATTTACAATATAGTTTCTACCATCTCAAAATAGCTTAACATCTTAAGTTGTGTTTAGCAAAATGATAAAATTCAGGATAAGATAAAATTTATCATATTATGTGTTTGGTGCCTACTCAAGATAGGATAAATGGGGATATAGACCAGAAAAAATTATCCCATAGGAGAGGTGGGAGAAAAGTAGAATTTAGAATCCATAATAGGAAAGTTATTGTTCTCGAATGATAGACTTTTTAAATTAACAAAATTAAAATTATATATCAATATAACTAATCTTTGAATTCTGATGTAAGAAATCTAAAATAACAAAAAAAACAATTAGTTATTTTAATTTAATCTTATTTTTATTCATATATATTCGAATTTAATTATATTTTATAAAATAATTTTAATATATAAATAGAAATTTATTATATATTTTTGGTATATTAGTACATTTTATTATTTAATAACATTTTATTAGAGAATGATGGGGGAAATAAAAAAATAAATTAATTGATAAAATAGAGGAAAATAAAATAAAATAAAATAAGTAAGAGTGTCACGAGAGATAGTTATTTTTCTAGCATTACAAATTTTTAAATGAAAAAAATTAAAATAATGTCTCAATATAAATAATATTTGTATTCTAATATAAGAAATTCAAAATAACAAAAAAAATATAACAATTAATTTAATTTAATTTAATTTAATTTAATTTAATTTAATTTAATTTAATTTTTTATATTGTAATTTAATTATATTTTATATTTATTATATATTTTAGGTATTTTAGTATTTTGGTTTTATTAGTACAATCTAATGTTTATTAAAATTTTGTTAGAGAATGATGGGAGGGGAAAAATAAAAAAAGATATTAATTAAGGAAAATAAAATAAAAAACCAAATAAAATAAAGTAAGCAAGAGTGTTGTGAGAGATTTTTACCATCCCCATTTATAAAATTTTTGGTTCATTTTTACTAATATGTAGTTTATACTAAACAATGTAAATGATATGATGTGAATATATTTAACTTTATTACCGCAATCACCAAACAATGAATAGAATACATTAAAATCATCTAAATTTCATATCATATTTTATATAGTCCTATCTTGATTAGAAATTTGAATTATCAAACATACCCTTAGAGAAGATGGCCGAATTCCATTTCTTGCATTCTATTTCACCCACATGAGGGCTCTCCCCTTGTCCTCGTTGTAGCTCCTGGGTTTCTACAAATTCATTTGCTAACAGATATGGGGCTTGCACGAGGCTTCCTTCATCTCACTGGCCTTCAAGTAAAGCTGGAGTGTTGAAATCTAAAATACAATTCATACCCCTTTTAGCTCCATTCGTTTCGCGGAAAATGTGACGTTTATGAAAAATATTTTCCGAGAATTATTGTTCGATGTTAAGATAAAACCTGAAAATGAAGTGGAAAATATTTTTTGCTGTTTAGTAAGGAAAATATTTTCCTCCATATACTCTTTTTCATTTATTTTATTTTTTGAAATGGATTTTTCATATTCTTTAAAATTTGATTTTTAATTATTTTTATGTTTTAAAATCTATTATTAATTTTTTTCTTTTTTCTTTGTTTTTCATCTCCTTCTTTCTTGGTTGGTCGCCAACCACGGCAATGGCTCGCGACCAACCACCGGTGAGCCTCAACCTCACCAACGAGCACAAGGCTCACCACTCACTAGATTGGTGAGTGCGAGCGTCGAGCTCGAGGCTTGCCAGATCGACGAGCTCGATGCTTGTGAGCTTGAGATAGACGAGCTCGACGTTCGCCTAGCAACAACTGATGATTAGCCAAGAAAGAAGAAGATGGGAAACAAAGAAAATAAAAGGAAAAAAAGAAATTAAAATAAAAATAAAAGAAAAAGGAAATTAAAAATAATTCGAATTAAAGAAGAAAAATAAAATTAAAAAATAATTTGAAGTAAAGAAGAAAAAGAAAATTAAAAAAATAATTCAAATTAAAGAAGAAAAAGAAAATTAAACAATAATTCGAACAAAAAAAGAAAAGAAGAAAAAGAAGAAAGGAGAGGAAGAAGTGATGACTTGCAGAGATGTGAGATAAGAGAGATCAAGTGAGAAAAATGTAAACATTTTCCCCTAATTTAGAAAACTTTTTTCCTTTCATAGAAAACATTTTCTTCAAGGAATTCATTTTCCGTGAAACGAACACCAGAAAATTTAAAAAGTGTTTCCCGAAAATTATTTTCCACGAAACGAACGAAACCTTAAAGAAAATAGCTCTATCAACTATAAAAATATAAATTTTGTGGGCAGTGTGAAATCGCATGCCAGACCAACAAATGCTTCACTGCCTTATGATGTCAAATTACGCACGACGCAAGGTTCTTTAAACCCAATTTCGCCTCCTGAGACTAAGCCATTGTACAATTAGTCCGATTGGGATATGTGTCCATGAAGAAGATTTGTGTGGTCATGCATAGCTTTTGTATCAATCCTGGCGTGGAGCATGTAATATATTAGGATATGGTCACGTGAGCTCTCTCCGCCTAGGGTTACATGCACAAATAGAACCCTTATAATAATAATAATAATAATAATTTTAATGTCTCTCTCCGCCTAGGGTTACATGCACAAATAGAACCCTTATAATAATAATATTAATGTCTCTCTCCGCCGACAATGTTTCTCATCCTCTTCGATGCTTTTCAAAGATGCTTTCTCATTCTCTCCAGAGCACCCAGTGTAGTCAATAATATCCAGGGTTACTATATGAGAGTTCGAATGTAATTTGTAATGTGTTGTCTAGTTCTTGACATCATTGTAAGTGTTTGTTAGGCTTGCTACACTTGTTCATGATGGTTTAAACAATTTGGCATGATTATTTGATAAGATCAATGTTCTTTCGCTCGCCTATCCATTACGCGCTTAAAAGTCTGACCTATTGTTGAAGAGGATTCGCTTGGAAATATATAGGTCCTTTGATCCAAGTCGAGCTCTGGAATCGGAAATCAAGCAAATCGCCACCCTGGAAAGCTCAAGTTCCTCGTGCAAATGGCGCACACGCACAATAATTTATTAGAACCTATTAAAAAGGATAAAATGTTAGGTGGGTTTTATATTCCACAGAGAAAATTTTACTCGCGGCGTCCAACCAAACTCCCAACTTACAAACACCTGTCTCTGTCCGAGGAGGGGTTGGATTGGATCCGCGCCGATAAAAAGGAGCATAGAACGACGTACCAGGCCAATAAGGGGAAGGAAAGTCAAAACAAGAACACTAATTGGGGGGCAAAAATGATCTGACAACATGCGACACCAGAAAAAGAGAAGAAATAACTATCTTATTCTTCAGAGCTACCCTTCTTCGTCGCCACACTTGCGCTTTCGAAATAACTACCTTATTCTTTATGCGTTTTCTCTGCTTTCGAGCGGCAGCATCCTCGAGTTGTCAGAAAACTTCCTCCTCCCCTCGCAGGGAAAAGAAAGAAGAAACAGCTATGGAGCAGGCCACGCAGAGCAATCTTGCCATCACTCAGGAGGAGAATCAAACGGCCCTCAGTTTATTACAGCTGAGACGGAGCACTCAGGAGAATCAAGCGGCCTTCATTTTATCACAGCTGAGACCCGACGTGTCGATGGTCCGGTGGGGGTGGGGCGCCCGGAGAAGAAGGTCAGCCGGCCGCTTCCCGGTGGTCCCGCGTGGCTGGGCCCGCCGCTTCCTCATTGTCCCGAGTGGCTGGGTTGGCCGGAGAAGAAGGTCAGCCGGCCTGGCGATCCCTCGTGGCTGGGTTGCCCGGAGAAGAAGGTCAGCCCGCCGCAGCAGCGCTTCAACCCCTCCCTCGCAGTCCGTCTCCGCCACCTCATCCAGTAAATAGAGGCTCGCCTCCATGAAGACCACGTTGACGCTGGTCCAGCACAAGGAAGGCCCACTGACGGTGAATGCGGTGAGCCTTGACATGCTGCTGTTCATTCTCCCGTAGCTTGCAACTGGGGTCAATATTTAATTAGAAAAGCACTAAAAAGTTATTGTTTTAATACATAAGAGAGATGAAATGTTTTAAACAAAGATTTGAGTTTGAGACGTATTAGATCAAATTCGAGGTTTGGCTGGCTGCTGTTCTTCTCCCGTAGCTTGGCACTGGGGTCAGTATTTAATTAGAAAAGCACTAAAAAGTTATTGTTTTAATACATAAGAGAGATGAAATGTTTTAAACATAGATTTAAGTTTGAGACGTATTAGATCAAATTCGAGGTTTTAGGCAAGCCATGGCGTCTTCATGGCTCGTGCTTTGCAAACTTTCTCTGGGGAACCAAGTTACAAATGCATTTCTGCTTGCTCCGCACAATTCCCTCAAAAAGAAAAAAAAAAAAAAATCTAGAGCAAGAAACCCAAAGATGAGCGACCAACAGGTGATTGAATAAGCAAAAACAGTGAAAGAAAATAGGTCAAGTTCCTCTAGAGTTTCCTTGAGCACTTCACTGGGAACTCGTTGAGAATTTTCTCTTATCGGCTTATTTATAAATTTCCTACTAGTGTCTGGGAGACTCCTGCCGCTTGACACTAAACTTCACCTCGGCACACGAGTCATGGAAAACCTAATACAAGGGACGCAACTGTTGGTTCATTTATCACTATTGGGTGATTGCAATTTTGAATATGTTCTTGGTGTGAGACATACGTTACCCTAATAGGGTTTGTGAAAGGGCTTCTGTCAGGTTGTCAAGGCGTTCATCTTAATCATTGTTACCCTCAGAAGCACAAGCCCTAAATTGGCACGAGCAGGATTCCGGTTTAATGATCATACTCGAATGCCGAGCATGCAGTATTATTATTATTTTAACGTGGTGTCGCCATTGCTTCGCTTTTTCCCTTACGAGTGTCATAGCTTACTGAGCTTGTCAAGCTAGCCTTACCTATCGTACCTATCGAATGGAAGTTGTTTGGTAGTCCTTGAAAATAATTCTCTGAAGCTAGATAGATACGAACTCTTATCTGTTTGTTGATTTAGCGAAACCCTAGCCAGCAAAGGGAAAAACCATCACGTAGGAGTTCATCATTATGATTAAAAAAAGTCGGTTTGCTGATAAACAATTATCTTTATTCTCTTTCAACTGTCGTGGGATGATCTTCACCACTTTTGTCTATTCGAATTCACGCCATAGGAGAATTTACAGCTTCAGATCACTTGCTAACCTAGATACTGTTATATCATTTAATTTGATCAATTTGCTTCGTTCGTAGGAGAAAGGTCTCCCGAGATATTACATATGTTGTGACATAGATAGGGATAAGTATACTAGAAGTGTTAAAAGTTATATATGGTGTTCACTTTAGTGTCAAAATTTTTCGCCAACTTACTTAAGTACTCAATCGGAGAAAAAACAATTGCCAACGGCAAGAAATTCTGGCTAAATCAAAGCCTCTAACGTTTTGCTAACCTCTGTATGTTTCGCTTTTCTCTATATTCGTGGTACGGTTGCAGGTGACCATCCACCCTTTTTGAAATCAGAGTTCAAGTATGTATACCGTCTATATCACATATTTTACTTTCCATCAATATCAAACCAGACACGACACCGAGAATAGCCGGAAGAAACAAGTATCACGTAAGACGAATAGTTCAATTAGTAACAGGAAAAAACGAAATTTCTCCTGAATCGCCTTATCCTTGAACTAAGACGTGATAATCATTGAGCTGCAAATAAGAACACAACACATTAGAAGAACTTAAAGGCGACTTACCACGTTTGCTGGAGAGAGAGAGAGAGAGAGAGAGCTCATACTTGTCTGTTCCACGAATTGTAATCTGGTCACGTAGTATATCATCCTCCTACATATCAATCCCATAAAATCAAATATCGAAAAAGAAACCAAAAGAAAAATTCTAGAGAAGGAAACGATAATATCACGGTCCTTGAGGCTAATTGAGTAGGTGCGGAGAGAGGCAAGAAATGGAACCTGTTGAGACCTTGTGACAATATACCTCTCCTTCTTAGCATCATGAAAGTAAGTTTTTCCTATAAGCAGTTTGAATTTTTCTAGACTTTTTTTAGTAAATTCTTAACTCGAAAATGATTTAAAATAATTTAAATCTATCCGATCAGTTAGTGTTTGCACTAATATGTAATTGTTCATTTTCTCTTTTCAGTTATTAGCAATCTGTAGCTATTAATCTAATTTCTAAGTGTTTAGTACTTTCCCAACGTTGATGTAATTTATATGACCAATTTGTTAAGAATCTTACACCAAAATCTGCATAACAGGTTGCCAGCAGGATTCTAGTCGCTTGATCCAACAGTGCTCACTGTTCCATGTAAAATGAATTATGTAAATTATTCACGTACGATTATCCGTAAAAGAGATCACGAAATTATAGAACTTGCCAAACTTTCGAGCAAATCTACATCAATCCCATAGGACAGCTCTTCAACGCACTCTCTTATTATTGTTAAATTATAATAGATGATCCCCTCTCTCTTCATCATTTTTTATTCACTAGCAAAAGAGCTAGTGCGAAAAGAAAATAAAATAAAAATTAAACGTTTGAAGAATTAGTTTACTCATAAAATGAACTATATATATATATTAAATAAGAATGATGTTGACTTACCTAAACAAAAGATACGAAATATCTAAATTTAGATTTGAAAAGCGTTAAAAATTTATGGACTTACGGTATTAAGTATTACAGATCTAATTTATTTTTAAACTATGATTTATTCCTTTTTTGACATTGTGTGATGAGCTTTTTTTACGAAAGTTACTGTGAAAAGCTTTAAGTTCGAAATTATCTTTTCGATTTGTTTTATAACATAAACAGATACACTAAGAAATTGATTATCAACCAGATCATAACCAGCATTAGACAAGACAATACAAAACAAAACAAAAGCAAGGCATCAAGAAGTTTTTTAAAACCACTTTAGAAATAAATGACCCTCGAATGGTGTCAGCATTGACATATAACAAGAAGTTTGGCTAATGATTAATTTTGCATGTAATTTCAGCGCATGATATTGATTCGATTTCTCACGACGATCCATTTGCAAAAGACATTATACTTGAGCTTTCTTACTCAGATTTAGATTTGTGTTTTAACTTATCTAAAATGTCATTTAGTATTTTTTTGATTCAGAATTTATCTCTATAAAAATGTGTTTTTATAAAAAATTAATGCGGTGTGACCAAGTTGAAGAAAAAAGCTGCCGCTAGTCTCGCCGGAAAATTTAACTAGTTGACCATGCAATTGAGAAATGCATAATACTAAACAGAAAACATTTAAGCATTGCTGATACGGCTATGAGTCACAAATAGAGCATACCCGATAGTGTTGGGATTTAACTATTGCTAGTAAAAGAATCCATGTTTCTTAACTAACTGGCTCAACATTGTATGAATCATGTGTAGGTACTGTTTTATTAAATAAGTCCACCCACGTGGAGCTCCGTGACCAAAGATTTGCCCAATAAGTTGTTGAGACTTGTTGTCATTTGCAAAACAATTGACTTGCTGCTTAAAGAACTGTCCCTATTCAAGTTGGTGCATAGTGGAGCCCGAGTAGCTCCACCTTCACCAGTTGGCTATTCAAAAATGATTAAACATTAACAAGATTTAAGAAGCAAATCATAAAGCAAACGCGAAGCACCCGCAAGAGGCAAAAGATTAAAGAGACAACCACTCACCAGGACAGCAACGGCACAAAATAGGAAAGTTATTTTTCTCGAATTATAGACTTTTTAAATTAACAAAATTAAATTTATATATCAATATAACTAATCTTTGAATTTTGATGTAAGCAATCTAAAATAACAAAAAGTAAAAATTAGTTATTTTAATTTAATCTTAATTTTATTCATATATATTCGAATTTAATTATATTTTATAAAATAATTTCAATTTATAAATAGAAATTTATTATATATTTTTGGTATATTAGTACATTTTATTATTTAATAACATTTTATTAGAGAATGATGGGAGGGGAAAAATAAATAAAAAATAAAAAATTAATTGATAAAATAGAGGAAAATAAAATAAAAATAAAATAAGTAAGAGTGTCACGAGAGATAGTTATTTTTCTAGCATTAGAATTGAGCTAGTCAACGAACTATATAGTATTGCTGGTGGGGAAGCAATAACTGGTCAGGCAACTCATATAAAATTAACCCTTGTGCCAGCTTTTGTGGTTAGTTAAACTGCCAACACGGTTGGAAGGGAATTAAACTAAGGTTTTTGAATAATCAGTTTAATAAACTCTAATTTCAACGGTTTGAAAAATAGTCAGAAAATGTACTTTCTCCTTTAGTTAAGGCTTACCCCAGATGCTGACATACCGAAAGATAAAAGCCATTTGCAATTTTGCATTCAATCCAACGCCAGTTGACATGTTCAAAATAGGATGCTAGTCGTTCCCTCGAAAGTCATAATAAACGAAGAGCGAAAGTGAGATCTTAATTGATAGACTTGACAGGGGCCCCTGGAGAGCTCCATAATCTATAACTTGCCCTTCTTTTCTGGCTGGTCATGACTGGAATTCGTCCCTTTTCAATCGAAAATTATATGTTTTTCAAATAATGCTGGATTAGCTGCTTCCCATAAGTAGCAGCGATTCTTATGTAAGAAATTTGCAGTTCAAGATGCGTATCAATAGGAGAATTAAAAAAAAAAGTTATACAATCAGTACCTTTTCTCGTTCATGAAAATTCAAAAGTTATGGTTCCTTTTTGTTTTGCGAAAAATTTGTCATCTCTAGAAAATATTTTTTGGAAAGTTATTTTTCGAAAAATGATAATATCTTATGATATTTAACTGAAATCTGAAAATGAAATAAAAATTATATTTCACTATTTGATTCGTAATATCTAATCCTAGAGATAATTATCAAAAAAATTGAAATTTTATTTCTTTTATTTCTTTATTTACATTTTATTCTTTTTTTTTCTTTCTTCCTTAGCTAGTTAACAGTCACAAATAAGCTCAAATTTCGCCAGATCAATAAGCTCAAGCCTCGCCAGGCCTCACCACAGGCATCTAGCAAGGCTTGAGCTCACTCGTGGCCACTCACCATTGTTGTGGCTTACCTAGGAAGAAGCAAAAGGAAAAGGAAAGAAAAAAAAATTAAAAGGAGTGCACGGGAGGAGAACATGCTGGGTCTAAGGGAAAGATAGATGAGGGAAAATGACTTGTCTTTATATTTCCAAGGTATTTTTTGTCCGAGCGAATGCGTAATGATAATCCTTTCTTGTACCTCTGAAAGTGGAAAGCACCGAACGATAATTTCTAGGCGGTTGGACGTAACAATAACGTCGAGTCCGCAGCCAGGCTCACCAGTTGTCTATACAGATGCGGGAGGCGGGAAAGGACCCAGATGCGGACTAGACAGAAACGTGTCAAAGCGCACAGATTGATGGAAGGTACCTGCGTATGGAAGGGACCTGCGTGCGCACAGATAAGGTATGGAAGGGACCTGCGTGGACTTCTCTGGCCATGGCTCGCGAGCTTGAGATTGCTTGACGTTCGCAACGACCGACGATTAGTCGAGAAAGAAGATGGAAAACAAAGAAAATAAAAGGAAAAAAATAAAAAGAAAAGAAAAAGGAAATTAAAAATAATTCGAATTAAAGAAGAAAAATAAAATTAAAAAATAATTTGAAGTAAAGAAGAAAAAGAAAATTAAAAAAAATCAAATTAAAGAAGAAAAAGAAAATTAAACAATAATTCGAACAAAAAAAGAAAAGAAGAAAAAGAAGAAAGGAGAGGAAGAAGTGATGATTTGTAGATATGTGAGATAAAAGAGATCAAGTGAGAAAAATGTAAACATTTTCCCCTAATTTAGAAAACTTTTTTCCTTTCGTAGAAAATATTTTCCTCAAGGAATTCATTTTCCGTGAAACGAACACTAGAAAATTTGAAAAGTGTTCTCCCGAAAATTATTTTCCATGAAACGAACGGAATCTTAAAGAAAACAGCTCTATCAACTATAAAAATATAAATTTTGTGGGCAGTGTGAAATCGCATGCCCCGGACCAACAAATGCTTCACTGTCTTATGATGTCAAATTACGCACGACGCAAGGTTCTTTAAACCCAATTTCGCCTCCTGAGACTAAGCCATTGTACAATTAGTCTGATTGGGATATGTGTCCATGAAGAAGATTTGTGTGGTCATGCATAGCTTTTGTATCAATCCTGGCGTGGAGCATGTAATATATTAGGATATGGTCACGTGAGCTCTCTCCGCCTAGGGTTACATGCACAAATAGAACCCTTATAATAATAATATTAATGTCTCTCTCCGCCTACAAGGTTTCTCATCCTCTTCGATGCTTTTCAAAGATGCTTTCTCATTCTCTCCACAGCACCCAGTGTAGTCAATAATATACAGGGTTACTATATGAGAGTTCGAATGTAATTTGCAATGTGTTGTCTAGTTCTTGACATCTTTGTAAGTGTTTGTTAGGCTTGCTACACTTGTTCTTGATGGTTTAAACTATTTGGCATGATTATTTGACATGGTATAAGATCAATGTTCTTTCGCTCGCCTATCCATTACGCGCTTAAAAGTCTGACCTATTGTTGAAGAGGATTCGCTTGGAAATATCTAGGTCCTGTGATCCAAGTCGAGCTCTGGAATCGGAAATCAAGCAAATCGCACCCTGGAAAGCTCAAGTTCCTCGTGCAAATGGCGCACAAGCACAATAATTTATTAGAACCTATTAAAAAGGATAAAAGGTTAGGTGGGTTTTATATTCCACAGAGAAAATTTGACTCGAGGCGTCCATCCAAATTCCTTACGAACGTCTGTCTCTGTCTGAGGAGCGATTGGATTTTGGATCCGCGGTGATAAAAAGGACATAGAAAGACGTACCGGGCCAATTAGGGGCTGTGAAAGTCAAAACCCGGACGGGAATTGGGGGCAACATGATTTGACCTGACAACATTCGACACAGAAAAAGATGAGAATACCTATCCTTATTCATCATCAGAACCTAACCTTCCCCATTCCCTCACCAGCGCTTTCGAAATAACCAATCTTATTCTTTAAGCGTTTTCTCTGCTTTCGAGCAGCAGCATCCTCGAGTTGTCTGAAAACTTCCTCCTCCCCTCACGGGGAAAAAAAACGAAGAAACAGCTATGGAGCAGGCCACGCAGAGCAATCTTGCCATCGCTCAGGAAGAGAATCAAGCTGCCCTCAGTTTATTACAGCTGAGACGGAGCACTCAGGAGAATCAAGCGGCCTTCATCTTATCACGGCTGAGATACGACGAGCCGATGGTCCGGCAGGGCTGGGGCGCCCGGAAAAGAAGGTCGGTCCGCCACTTGCCGGTGGTACCGCGTGGCTGGGCCCGCCACTTCCGGGTGGTCCCGGGTGGTTGGATTGCTCGGAGAAGGAGGTCAGCCCGCCTGGCGGTCCCTCGTGTCTGATGGCCTGGAGAAGAAATGAGCTCGCCGCAGCAGCGCTTCATCCCCCTCCCTTGCAGTCCGTCTCCGCCACCTCAGCCGGTGAATAGAGGCTCGCCTCCATGAAGGCCGCTGGTCAAGCACAAGGAGGGGCTGACGGTGAATGCGGTGAGCCTGGACATGTCCCCCTTCTTCAACCTTAGCTTGGCTCTGGGGTCAATATTTAATTATAAAAGCACTAAGAAGTTATTGTTTTAGTGCAGAAGAGAGATGCAATGTTTTAAAAAGAGATTTAAGTTTGCGACGTATTAGATCAAATTCGAGGTTTTAGGCAAGCCATGGGCATCTTCATGGCTCGTGCTTTACAAACTTTCTGTAGGGAACCGAGTTACTAACGCATTTCTGCCGAGCATGCAGTATTATTATTATTATTTTAACGTGGTGTCGCCCTTGCCTCGCTTCATCGCTTACTGAGCTTGTCAAGCTAGCCTTACCTATCGTCCCTATCGAATGTGGAAGTTGTTTGGTAGTCCTTGAAAATAATTCTCTGAAGCTAGATAGATACGACCTCTATTTGTTGCGAAACCCTAGCCGGCAAAGGGAAAAACCGTCACGTAGGAGTTCGTCATCATGATTAAAAGAAGTCGGTTTTGCTGATAAACAATCATCTTTATTCTCTTTCGACTGTCGCGGGATGATCTTCACCAACTGTAATTAGAGAAATGGTGGGACCGCATCGGAAATTGCTCGCCAAAGGTGGAGGGCGAGTTCCACTTTTGTCTATACGAATTCACGTTACAGATTCAGATCACTTGCTAAACTAGATACTGTTATATCATTTCATTGATCTATTTGCTTCGTTCTTAGGAGAAAGGTCTCCCAAGATATTACATATGTTATGACATATATAGGGATAAGTAAATTAAAAATGCCAAAAATTATGTACGGCTTTCACTTTAGTGTCAAAATTTTTCGCCAACTCACTTAAGTGTTAAATTAAAGCAAAAACAATTGCCAACGGCAAGAAATTCCGGCCAAATAAAAACCTCTAATGTTTGCCTCACCTCTGTATGTTTTGCTTTTCTCTATATTCATGATACAGTTGCAGGTGACCATCCACCCTTTCTGAAATCAGAATTCAAGTATGTATACGGTCTGCATCACATATTTTACTTTCCATCAATATCAAACCAGACAATACGGTCTGCATCACATATTTGACTTTCCATCAATATCAAACCAGACAATACGGTCTGCATCACGTATTTTACTTTCCATCAATATTAAACCAGACACAACACCGAGAATAGCCGGAAGAAACAAGTATCACGTAAGACGAATAGTTCAATTAGTAACAGGAAAAAACGAACCTTCTCCTGAATCGCCTCGCCTTATCCTTGAACTAAGACGTGATAATCACCCAGCTGCCAATAAGAACACATTATAAAAACTTAAGAACAGGTATTAACTTAATTAATTAAAGCGCTTTATCAAATTTAAGTATGAATCGCAAAAATCCATGATTCCACTATATTTTTGAAAATTAAATATTATTTTCAAAAGTTCAGGCCATGAGTAATCCACTGGTTAAAAAATGGGACTCTTCACGTATTTCATTAACTCAAACCTACTAATATACATGTACCTATCACAGTCAACATGCATAAAACGATTCCAAAAGCACAACCGGTATCTTGAATTTAATAACATTTGTTTTTCTTTATGTACTCATTCACTTCGTAAATTTTATCCTCAAATGCAGCTTACAAAGTCTCTTCTTCTCTCTTGTTTCTTTAAAATACATTTAGAACTTTGCTTGCCCTCCTCAAATAAAAAATAAATAATAAAAATCTATGGAAAAGTACATTATCAACAAAACCAAATCAGTTATAGCACTAGCCAAGAGAGTAGCCAAGAATGTCATATAGGTCTAAGTGGTGGGAAACTTTGTAATTGGAAATTGCTAATAGTGTCAACCTTCTTACGCTCACCCTTCATTATGTTTTCGTAAGGCATATTATTGTCAAATTGAGTAAAATCTATTCCAAAGAAAAACCATGTTGTTGAGGTCAACTAATTCACATCCTTCCTCACCTACTTCTCTGGATTTCTTTGGAATAAATATAGTAATCCTTGTCTTAAAGAAAAAAAAAACATATTCATCATATATAAATATTTTACATAAGCAAAAGTTAACATTAACAATTGCATTTATTACTTATCATTTACCTTAAAATTTGACCATAGCTAATCACTCTTGGACTAGCTCTTAGACATCTCCCCGCAAAACAAGAGTGTAACGATGCACATAAAGTTTTTATCAGCCATGTGCTTTCCGTGTTGGTGTAGAAATCGAGTTAACTGTTAATTGGATGGAAAAATTATATGCATTCAAAATTTGATTAAATTCGGGTTGTTCAAATAAAATAAATTATTATTAAACTAAACAAGTGGAAGGTACAATATGGTAAGAAATGGGACTCTTTACAAATTTCATTCACTCAAACCTTTAATAGCTCAACCATTAGGATTTGCTTTAGTAGCCACCATTTTAATATGGAAGGGGGAGGTGGGGGGTGTCGAATCCCCACATTTTCAGGCGTTGCGGTGGAGATGATTTAGTTTCAAGTGTGGGTTTCGACTCCCACACAAAGTAGGAGTAGAGAAGAACCGATTTAAAAAAAAAAAAAAACCGACAAAAATAAGTATATATATATATATATTATAATAATAATAATAAAAATAAGTTGAATCACCTTCAGATCTAGTTCGATCTTCCATCTTTTAGTCTCCCTTCGCAGGTCGAGGGTGTTGCTGGCCGCACGGCGCGATGGGTGCCTTCGGGTTTGTCATTGTACAAGTTACCCATATTCAACCATAAAGAGCCATTAGGGGCAAAACGAGTTGATATACATTTCGGGATTTCGAGCATATAGCATTGACTTGGAGGGATTCTTCTTTTTTCCCCCTATTTCAAGCTGATCTTTTATGCATTTGCCCTTTTTCTTCTGGTTATCCGAGGTATTTTCCCAGGAATGCCAATCTTCTTATTTTTATTCATAAACATAGAAAAGAAGCAAAAGTTAACATTACCAATTATATCTATAACTTATCATTTTCCTAAAAATTTAATTGAAGTTGATTGATCTTGGACTTCATCTTAGACATCTATTTACAAAAAAAAAAAAGAGCCATTAAAATTTTTATCATTGAAATAGAATAGGAATTAACTTAATTAATTAAACCACTTTCTCAAGTTGAGATATGAATCGCAAAAATTCATAATTCCCCCATATTTTTGAAAATTAAATATTATTTTCAAAATTTCAGGGCATGAGTAATCCATTGGTTCAAAAATCGAGTCGATCGGGTATCAAATAAAAAAGATATACTCAATCAAAATTAAATGTTTCCTTTTTATTTTTATGTTTACATAACATAGAAAATACTTACAAATACAAACTAAGTCATAAAAGACTTGCACTAGGACAATCACTTCCCTACTATATATATAACTTATCATTTTCCTGAAAATTTAATCAAGTTAATCTATCTTGGATTTCACCTTAGACATCCATTTGCAAAATAAAAGCCATTAAAGTTTTTATCATTGAAATCGAACATGTATGAACTTCATTAGTTAAACCATTACCAAATTGAAATATGAATCACAAAAATTCGTGATTCCACTAGATTTTTGAAAATTAAATTGTTTTTTTTTTAAACTAAACATTTCCTTCTTTTTTTTTTACACAGCATTGAAAATACTTACAAACAGAAACTAAATCATAAAAGACTTGCACTAGTATAGTCACTTCCCAATTATATGTATAACCTTTTCTAAAAATTTAATCGGAGTTGATCGATCTTGGACTTCATCTATCTGCAAAACAAGAGCCATTAAAGTTTTTATCATTGAAATAGAACATGTATTTAGTTAATTAATTAAACCACTTTATTAAATTGAAGTATGAATTGCAAAAATTCATGATTTCGTCAGATTTTTGAAAATTAAATCGTTTTTTCAAAAGTTCAGGCCATGAGCAATCTATTGGTTCAAAAATTGAGTCGTATTAGATAAAAAAAAGTTATACCCAATCAAAATTTAATCAAATTTGGGTTATTTAGACATAGCAAATCCTTATTAAGCTAAACGAATGGAATGCGTAGTATAGATTTAAGAAATGACATTGTGTAAAGGGAAACGGGACTCTTCATGAAATTCATTTATTCAAACCTACTATCACAGTTAACATGCATAAAACAATTCCAAAGATGCATCCCATATCTTGAATTGTCAAGCTAATAACATTTGTATTTCACTCATTCACTTCATAAATTTTATCCTCAAATGCGGCTCGCAAAGTCTCTCCTTCTCTCTTGTTTCTTTAAAATACATTCAAAACTTTGTTCATCTTTCTTAAAAAAAAAAAAAAAAAAAAAGAACACTATGGAAAAAGTACATTATCAACATAACCAAATCAATCATAACACTAGCCAAGAACATCATATAAGCTCATCATAGAGGTCTAACCTCACATCATATAGGTTCGTCATAGAGGTCTAACCTCTAATGGTACTGGGAAGCTCTGTAATTCGAAACCTTCAACTTTCTTACTCTCACCCTTCAATATGTTTTCATAAGGGATATCATCGTCAAATTAAGTAAAATCCATTCCAAAGCAAAGCCATGTCAACTGATTCACACCCTTCCTCGTATTTCTTTGGAATAAATATACCAACCCTTATCTTCAAAAAAACATATTTAGCATATATAAATATTTTACATAAGCAAAAGTTAACATTAATAATTGTATTTATAACTTATTGTTTTCCTTAAAATTTGACCATAGCTAATCAATCTTGGACTACATCTTAGACATCTACCTGCAAAAAAGAGTGTAACGATGCAGATAAAGTTCTTATCATTAAAATAGAACATGGAGTGGCTTGATTAATTAAACGAATCCATCTAGATAGAAGTATGAATCACAAAAATTTGTTATTCCGCCAAACTTTTTGAAAATTAAATCACGTTTTAAAAGTTCAAGCCATGCTTTTTCACATTGGTGTAGAAATCGAGTGAACTGTTAATCGGATGGAAAAGTCAGACGCATTCAAAAATTGATTGAATTTGGGTTGTTCAAATATAGTAAATTATTATTAAGCTAAACAAGTGTGAAATGTACTTGGTTTTAGGAAATGGTGCAATGCAAAGAAGAAATGCGACTCTTCACAAATTTCATTAACTCAAACCTTTAATAGCTCAACATATCGGACAAAAATAAGTAAAAATATATTAAAAAAAATAAAAAAAAAAGTTGAATCACCCCAAATCTAGTCCGATCTTTCTTCTTTTAGTCTCCCTCTGCAGCGGACTTCACATTATTGCACATTCCACTTTGCTTATGGTAGACGTTGATGGTGGGCATTGTGCAATTGATCCATGCTCGAGTTCATTTCAGCCATCTCCCTGCAAAACAAGAGTGCAATGTAAAGGAAATAAATTTTAATATATATATATATATAAAAGAAAAAGAAGTTGAACCACCTCTGTAGTTGCGCATCGACCATTATAATGTACTACACATTGTCATCTCTTCGGTACTATGCTTGACTGCATGATTCATGGGATCAAAAGTGAAAGTCAGAAACTATTTTAATCGGCTTGGAGATGTCCAAATCTACTCACATCTTGCCCTCCTCTCCTCCTTTCATGAACAATTCTTCTTCCCTTGCACGCTTCGCAGTTCTGGACATGCACGTTTTTTTAAGGAACAACCCTGATGAATGGGAATCAAAGCCCAGGGAAGATTAAAGGATTGAATTGCCCAACTTTGACATGAAATCCATGAATAAATTGAAATCTAACTCAATGAACTAAATAGAACATGCATTGACTTGATTAGTTAAACGAATTCATCTAGATAGAAGTATGAGTCACAAAATATAATTGGAGTTGATCAATCTTGGACTCCATCTTAGACATCTATTTGCACAACAACAAGCATTAAAGTTTTTATCATTGAAATAGAACATGTATTAACTTAATTAATTAAACCAATTAAACAATCAGACAATTAACCATCCAAGTATTAATGAAAGTATGTGTAGATAGAGAGGGAAGTAGCCATGAAAGGGTGAAAAGTTCCTAATTAATGAAAATTGTAAACGCAGTCTAAAAGGTATATCGAGTATGAGAGTTCTCGCGTTGCTAGCATTCCTAGGTTCTGACTAACAAAGGTTATAGATGAATTAGCAAATGGTTGTACTATGATATAGTCAATTCAGATCAAATACACAAGATTGATTTTGAACAAGAGGTCAAGAAAAAGGAACAACACAGTTCTCAACCTAGCTAGTGAAGCCAAGGGGGAGAAACATAGGTTTGTAGGAAACTATTGCTGCAACATGCATCCATTGGATGTTTGTTCTCTGCTCATGAGTTTCAATCTTCTTCATGACCGATAATACAACCAATCTTTAAAAAGACAACAAGAATGTCGAGAAGAAGTAGAAGATAGATACAATATTAACCAAAACCATCACTAATTTCTGTCAATATTTGTGGTAACTTTTTTTATATGCTACCTGAAAAATATGATATACACTCTTGAAGACGAGACAGCCTCCTGCATTTGGCTTACCAAGCCAAACAAAGCAAAATGGATTGGAGCAAGCTTGAACTGCAGTTTGTCTTTCGTTAGCATTCTCATGCTCAACTTGCCAATCAAAAGAATTGGTTTCAGACATTGATATTGGCATGAGATCCTTTCATAAATCGTACACAACATAATATAAAGCACAGGTGTAGAAATGATAATCAGCTTTTGTTATTGTGGTTTTAATGTTGTTATTGTTGTTGTTTGGAAAAATATGCATTTTGACATGTCAAACATACGTCTCAACAAAGAGTAGGAAAAACTAAGGCCCTGTTTGTTAACCATCCAAACAGTGCCAAATTCTGATTCTTTGTTCCCGGAATCAGTTTCGGCCTAGAATCGCGTTTGGTAAAATTTTTGTTCCCGGGAACAGATTGGGAACAGAATCAAGAATAAAAAAAAAGTTGATTCTTGTTCCGGGAACGAATTTGAGAATCAAAATCAATAAATTTTCTTCTTCCCTTTGGCCATCTCACGACCGCCGACCACCGCCGCCCGCCACCGTCCGCCATCCGCCACCGCCGTCCACCGCCACCACCGATCGCCGTCCGCCGCCGGCCACCGGCCGCCGCCGGTCTGGCGAGCTCGCTAGACCAGGGCGAGGTCCAGCGAGCTCGCCGGAGGCAAGCCTAGCCACCGGCGAGCTCGCCGGAGGCTTGCCTAGCCACCGGCAAGGCTCGGCCTCCCCAGATCTGGCGAGGCCAAGCCTCGCGGTGGCCAGGCGGGCCTCGCCGGGGTTGGGCGAGGCCTCGTCGGGGCCGGGCGAGGCCCGCCTGGCCACCGGGCCGGGCGAGGGCCGGGCGAGCCTCGCGACGCCCAGCCCCACCGGTGGCCAAGCGAGGCTCGCCTGGCAGGCCTCGCCCAACCCCGACGAGGTCAGCCTGGCCACCGGCGGGGCTCGGCCTCACCAGATCTGGCTTGGCCGAGCCTCGGCGGGGCTAGGCTAGCCTCGCCCGTCGGCCGCGAGGGCTGCCGGCGAGGCTCGGCCGACGAGGGCCGGCCTCGCCGAGGGCCGGCGATGCTCTGATGAGGTCGCCGGCCCTCGTCTAGCCGATCCGGCGGCTGGCCAGAAGAAGAAGAAGAAGAAGGTGAGAAAAAGAAAAGAAAAAGGAAAAAAAGAAAAAAAAAAAAAAAAAGGAAAATGAAAAGAAAAAAAGAAAAAAAGAAAAGAAAACAAAGGAAAAAAGTAAAAAAATTTATTTAAAAATTAAAAGAAATTGATTTGGAACGAAATTAATGAATACGGTGCAAACACAATTCTATTCCAAAATCAGAAATTTTGGACGATTCTCAAACGACTTAAAATGCTTAGAATCGCCCTCGGAACGTAAATAAAAAAGAATCGGTTCGATCGGAATCGGCTCCGAACGGGAATCGTTACCAAACGCGCCCTAATTGAATGCTACCTCAGTAGAGCTAACATAGCACTGATTTAATACCAACCTCTTAAAGGAACAAGCCATTTCCATGATGTACTAAAGAAAACAATTTCCCATCCAAGTAAAATAACCATATTTAGATGGCAAAAAAAAAACCATAGATCGAATTTGCCCAAATTCAAAAAATTCAATACTATGCCAAATTTTTTAAGAATTGAATCACATCTACAAAGGTTAGGTTACAATTTTTCTATTGGTATAAAAATCGAGTCAATCTGACGTTGGCTAAAAAAATTATACCTGGTCAAAATTTGGTCAAATTATATAACAAGCATAATTAAGTTAAACATGTGAAAAAAGGTTTAGAAGAGCTACGAACGGCTAGAAAAATTGAGACTTTTCACGAATCTCATTCATTATATAAAATTTTCGTATCTGAAGTAAAAGTTAACATTACCAATTGGATATATAACTTATCATTTTCCTCAAAATCATACCGGAGTTGATCATTCTTGGACGTCATCTCAAGTATCTCCTGGCAAAACAAGAGTTATATGATGGATTAAAGTTTTTGTCATTGAAGTAGAACATGTATCAACTTAATTAATTAATTGACTTTATTTAGATTGAAGTATGAATTTTTCAAAAATTCATGATTCCACCAAAATTTTGAAAATTAAATAGCATTTTCAAAGGTTTGGGCCATGAGCTTTCCCATTAGCGTAAAAATCGAGTGAACCAAGTATCGAATGCAAAGGTTATATCCAATCAAAGTTTGATTAAATTTAGGTTATTTAGATATAGTAACTCATTAAGCTAAACAAGTGGAATATGCAGTATAGAATTAGAAAATTCGTGCACTATAGGAACATGCATTGAGTGACTCCAAAAATACATATTTTGAACTATTAAATTAACCTTTCGTTAAATGCTGCTAGCACAAGCTGCTTCTTCCTCGCAGCCCTCTGAGAGCTCCTCAAAGCAAGCATGGCGTATTCTAAACAGAGTGTATGCTTTCGTCTACTCCTCTCTTTTTGTGATCTTTCTCCTTTATTTTGTTCGATTATTATTGTACTTACTAATTCCACTTAATTCCTGTGCATCATATTAAAAAGCCTCTCTGATGCAAAAAGAAAATCCGTATCTTTAACTATTAAATTAAACCATTCCTCTTTTTTTTTTAAGATAACATAAAAAATTCTTACAAATATAAATTAAGTCATAAAAGACTTGTTTTCTATTATTAAATCCATTTATCTTTAAAAAAAATTTGAAAATTATCGTTGATCAACAAGAAGAATATACGGCTCTTCGAGAATGTATCACTTTGGGAATTCCAACAATTTGTTTAATTGATACAAATTGTGGACGCAAGCCCCTCCTTGGGTGGATTCCTCCTTTTGCTCCTCAGCCTACGGGTTATTAGCAGCCATTTCCAGCTGTTGTTCCCCTCCAAAGGCAAGTTCTTACGCTCTACTCACCCGTCCGCCATTGGAAACACCACTTCCCGTCCGACTTGCATGTGTTAAGCATGCCACCAGCGTTCATCCTGAGCCAGGATCGAACTCTTCATGAGATTCATATTTTGATTTTGAACGAGAGGAGACACAATATGAAATGAACAAAAGAAGAGAAAAGACCAGCACAATCACTTCTCGGATGGCTCAACAACTTGTGGAATGAATAAGGTCAAAGATCTTGGCATTGCACCTATTTCTTTCATTGCATCTACTTTATGGAGAAGCATGAGCTTTAACTTGCTGTACAGTCACATTTAGAGTCAAAGATCTTAACGTTGCACCTATGTCTTTCGTTGCATCTATATATTGGGATATTAGGACCCGACGTTCCTTTGCAGTTACTCATCACATATAAACTTCATATAGAAGCAAAGGTTGACATTATTAATCATTTGTATATTTATTTTCCTACAATTTAACCGGAGTTGATCGATCTTGGACTTTATCTTAGACATCTATATACAAAACAAGAGCCATTAAAGTTTTTATCATTGAAATAAAACATATATTAACTTAATTAATTAAAACCACTTTATCAAATTGAACTATGAATCGTAAAAATTTGTGATTCCGCCATATTTTTGAAAGTCAAATCATATTTCCAAAAGTTCATGCCATGAGCAATCCGGTTCAAAAATTGAGTCAATCGGGTATCACATAAAGAGTTATACCCAATCAAAATTAAACGTCCCTTTTTCTTACATAACATGGATTATACTTACAAATAAAAACTAAGTCATAAAAGACTTGCCCCAGCACAATCACTTCCCATCATTTAAATAGAACATGTATTAACTTAATTAATCAAATCACTTCATGAAATTGAAGTACGAATCACAAAAAATTGTGATTCCACCAGGTTTTTGAAAATTAAATCATATTTTCAAAAGTTGGGGCATGAGCAAGCCATTAGTTCAAAAATCGAGTCAAGCATCTAATAAAAAAGTTATATCCAATCAAAATTAAGCGTTTCCTTTTTTTCTTTTTTGTTACATAACATAAGAAATATTTACAAACACAAACTAAGTCATAAAACACTTGTAGCAGCACGATCACTTCTCGGATGGCTCTAGGGCCTCGTGGAATGAACAAGCTGGGAGATCTTCACATTGCACCTATTTCTTTCATTGCATCTCTCATTAGGACCATGTCCATGAAGTAGTTGTTCATCACATATAAACATCGTATAGAACAACAGTTACATTACCAATTATATGTATAACTTATCATTTTCCCAAAAATTTAACTAGAGTTGATTGATCTTAGGCTTCATCTTAGATAATCTCTATGCAAAACAAGAGCCATTAAAGTTTTTATCATTGAAATAGAACATGTATAAACTTAATTAATTAAACCACTTTATCAAATTAAAGTATGAATCGCAAAAATTAGTGATTCCATCAGATTTTTAAAAAAATAAAACGTATTTTCAAAAGTTCGGGCCATGAGCATGGTTCAAAAATCTAGTCAATCGGGTATCAAATAAAAAAGTTATACCCAATCAAAATTTAATCAAATTTGGGTTATTTAGATATACAAATCATTATTAAGCTAAACAAATGGAATGTGCAGTATAGATTTAGGAAACAACGCAATGCAAAGAGAAATGGGATTCTTCACAAATTTCATTCACCAAACCTAATTTACATGTACCTATCGCAATCAACATGCATAAAGCAATTCCAAGAACACAACCCGTATTTTGAATTGTTAAGCTAATAACGTTTGCTTTTTCTTATGTACTCATTCACTTCGTTAATTTTGTCCTCAAATGTGGCTAGCAAAGTCTCTACTTTTCTCTTGTTTCTTTAAAATACATTCAGAACTTTTGCTCGTACTCCTCGAATTTAGAAAAAAAAAAATCTACGAAAAAGTATATTGTCAACATAACCAAATCAGTTATAACACTAACCAAGAACGTCATATAGAACCAACCTCTAGAAATTGATGGTGATGGGAAGCTCTGTAATTGGAAATCTGCTTATAGAGAGTCAACCTTTTCACTCTTATTTTTCAATATGTTTTCATAAGGTATATCATCGTCAAATCGCATGGACACAGAGAAGGACGCACAAAATCAAGGACTATTCCTGAAAATCAATCCATAGAAAATTACGCAAAATCATCAAACAAATTGAATCACCAAAAACATGGCAGCACTTCAGTTCAATCTAAATGTTTAGTTTAGATCCGGAGCTATTAAGGCATGCCATATATCATTTTGAAGCTTAAAATGTCTTCTATAAATGTCTAGAACACACCTAATGCAATCAAGCATGTTACCAAGCATGATCAAGGACATTTATATCAAGAGGTCTAATCTGTAGCAACAACATCAATTCCAATATATGTGAGGTTTATGAAAAGACAAATCAAGAGCAAAACCATGTCATTGAGATTGACTAATTCACACCCTTCCTCACCTAATTCTCCAAATCTTCTTTGGAATGAATGTGCCAATTCTTGTCTTCAAAAGAACATATTCATCATATATAAACATTTTACATAAGTAAAAGTTAACATTAGCAATTGCATTTATAACTTATCATTTTTCTCAAAATTCGACCGTAGCTAATCAATCTTGGACTGCATCTTAGACATCTCCCTGCAAAACAAGAGTGCAACAATACAGATATAGTCTTTGTCATTAAAATAGAACATGCATTGGCTTGATTAATTAAACAAATTCATCTAGATTGAAGTATGAATCGCAAAAATTTGTGATTTTGCCAAATTTTTGAAAATTAAATCACATTTTAAAAATTCAAGAAGAAATGGCTGTCTTCAAAAATTTTGTTCACTCAAATCTTTAGCAGCTCAATATATCGGACAAATATAAGAAATATATATATATAAAAACAAGTTGAATCACCTCCCAAGTTTAGGCCAATCTTCCTTCTTTTAGTCCTCTACAGCTGCGTCTATAGCAGACTTCTCATTACTGCACATTTCACTTCACTTCTTGTAAAGTCGATGGTGGATATTGTGCACTTTTTCTGTTAGGAATGGATCCAATTGATGTGAATTGAAGCTTTGGAAAGACTAAAAGCGATGTTAACTCTGATAATTGAAGGACGGTGTAAGCAAAGCATCTATTCGAGGAGCCACATGTGATATGCCATTCCAGTGTTTGGATCATAAGGCTCAAGTTGGTAGATGAAAAGCAAGCCATTCATGCTTTAACAAAACGATTTTCGATCAATGGTACATTCGGGCATACTCATCGATCTGAAGATTGTTTTAAGTATGAATTAAATTGAGTCTATTCATGCAAAGATGGCATTATACAAGCCAAAAAAAGCATAACAAAGCAAGATCATCTAATGGGTTCCTAAAAAGAAGCTGTACCATCTCATCACACATGAAACCTTTTATCGTCTCACAAATGCCATAGGGACCAAGCACAAAGTTAAAATATATGAAGATGTCTTATTACATCTCTAAATCAATACCGTTTATTCAACTTCTTGATAAATTGGTGGAAGATGTCTTATTACATCTCTAAATAAATACCATTTATTCAACTTCTTGATAAATTGGAGTGTAGCAATAACAATGTTTGTCGTCATGCTTTTCCAGCAAAACCGGAGAGGTGCATCTTTTCCGCAACAACAGCCTTCATGGCTTCCTTGGTGGAGGACACGATGTTGACGAGATCCTTTTTGGGCTCTCTTTAAGCATTCCATGTACGCCTTCCACAGCTTGGTTTTCACGTTGAACTTTTTGATGCCCCTTGCTATGCATTGTCAGAAGCGAATAATTCGAGCTGGCTTGGTTAAGCTTCTGAACATTTACTCGCCTCATCACAATTATTCATTTGGAATCGCTTGCCTGAGAAGGAGTTGCATGAGCAAATCAATCCCCCTGATGAGTTCCTTGGACAAGCCAGAAGCTCCGTGAAGCACCCAGGAGACTCCCTTGGCCGTCAAAAATTGCAGGTCCTTGGGAAGGGAAACGTTGATGGGTAAGATGAAGCAAGGATAGAACCCCACCTCAGCTTTCAACAATTCCAAGAGGAGTTACGAGACATCTTGCCAGAAAAAAAGTTAATGGATAAATCCCTCACTAAGCAATGCTAATCAGTACTTTTTATGATGAATAGATCATGAATCGTGGTTCTTCCATAATCTCGTACCCTTATGAGTGGAGCTTAAATTATCGAGTGAAGAGTAAGTGATGAAAAAGATGAATATGACTGATTTGTGGTAGTAGCATCAAGACTATTGGTGGGTTAGCCTCCTGTTCTAGAATAAAATAATTAGAGCCAATGCTATACTCTTGATGAGGCCAGGGCAGGCCAAAATAAGTTATAATGGTAAAATGTTTTACTATCCCATTCAATAGATTGGATGTCCAAATTAAGCTAAGCGTGGCACGAGATTAATACAAGGATGTTATTTGCCGTATTATTTTGTAGAACAATTATAGAAAGAAGGCTAACCTAGTGAGGCATTACGCGGTCAAGGCACTGCCAGCCCATGATACATGCATGCGTGAGGCTATGAGAATATGTCGAATTTAACAAGAAGAGATGGCCACTCCGGAGCAAGCTCAGTTTTGCGATGATGCAATTCGAACAGAGTTCGGTACGGCCCTTGAAGAGCTGAATAGTCACTCGGGATTGAGAACCAATACGTAAAAAATGCTTGAATGAGCTCACGAGGCAAACATGTATAAAGCTTCTCCACTAGTTACTAGTTAAGCTAAAAAAAACTCAAACCAGTATCAGCCTATTCATCATTTGTTCTCAGCCAATAATTAAGTTTCTTTTTTGGACGAAAATAACTCATCTATTAAACTCCCATCGTCGAGTTTACACTTAGCATAAGGTCAGAGTACAAAAGATCCTGTAGAAAAGGCGGAGGAGAAAGCACCAGATTAGTAGGAAGAATTGAAGCCGCATGGGCCTTCGCGGCCTGGTCCGCAACGGTATTTGCCTCTCTGTTGCAATGAGCAATGCGGAGATTAGGGCACCGAAGCATCAACGCCACGTTTTCTTCGAAAAGAGATCTGAACTCCCACGGCATCCGATCAGGGTGGATGATAGCGTCCACGAGAGTCAAGCAATCGGATTCCACATCCATTCGATCTAGTCCTCGTCCATGCCGGAGCAAAAAATGAAGAGTGAGATTAAGGGCCATCACCTCAGCGTGCAAGGCCGAAGAGGCAGGGACGGAACGCGTGAAACCATCGATCAAGAGGCCAGAGGAGTCTCTACACACACAGGCCACCGAAGCGTCAGAGGAATATATGAGGAAACTTTTTTATCTATTAAGATTTATAATAGGGAACCACTGGGGGTTCGCCCCAGTGGCCACCCTTCCAACATGGAAGGGGGAGGTGAGGGGTTCAAATCCCCACCTTCTCAGGGGGGGATGGGGGTAGGGACGCGTAAGTTTCGAGAGTGGGTTGCGACTCCCACGCTCTGCAAGAGGCAGGGCACAAGTCTGCGAGTGAGTGTAGAGTAGGAATAGAGTAGGACTGACAAAAAAAAAAGATTTATAATAGGGCAATAATGATGTGACGGTACCAGTAGATTTGTTTTTTAGAGAGGACATTTATGCTATCTACTCCGGCAGTTGGCGTGGGCAGTGTGAAATAGCATGCCAGGACAAATGCTTCACTGCCTTTAGATATCAAATGATGCCTGCTGCAAGGTTCTTTAACCCAATTTTGCCTCCTGAAATTAAGCCATTATACAATTAGTCGCATAGTATATGTGCCCGTGAAGAAAGAATAAGTTTGGTCATGTGCAGCTTTCGTATCGATCCTGGTATGGAGCATGTGATATTAGGACATGGCTATGGGAGATCTGGATATAGCCAACTAAACATGCACTAATAGAGCCCTTATAATCATTATTGCTGGATATAGCCAACTCAGCATTGAAAGCTGCATACAAAAACTAATGGCTTCCAAGAGATCTTCCTCGTAAGTTCCATGACCGAAATTAACCGCGACTGGAACCTCAACCTGCCATAAAAACGTGTGCGTAACCCTGTTTAGATTATCTTCTCTGTTGACATTAACTGAAGTAGAGTTTTCATTAAGAGACTCCGGACATGTAATTGCAAATTCAGGTCTTATAACCCAAAACTTAAACCAGAAAAACTAGCGATACAAGACGAACCACAGTGCACCACTAAAACGTTCATCAACCATTTTCCATATTCGCTGTGTTTTTCCAGAAATGATAATTTGGGTTTAAGCTCGGGTGAAAAGGCATACTACATCCACAAGATCCATATATCAAAACAGACGACTTGCGGAGCAGAATGCAAAACTAGGCTTCTGCAAATTGTTTGGCTGCATTTGACTGAATAGGTATCTCTATAACGACGGTCTCATCCATTTTTCTCATTTGTGCGAAGATATTAAATTTTATAAGATAGCACAAAAGAATTTATCTCGTCTGTACAGCACATATAGCAGAATCTCTGTTGCAGATAAGCGTAGTAATGGTATTCTTCTCTTGTTCAAGCCAATATGAAATACGCTCACATTAGCCTGTCCTGCAGCAGAGATGCAACAGGCAACCAAGGAAATCCCTCCTTGCTTAAAGGCAGCAGGATGGATCTGCAAGGAAAGTGGGCATCAAACGACTCATACTCTACTTATAGCCATGCAGTATAGTCCAACCCCTAAACACTAAGTACAAATTTGCTTTTATCTGCAGATACAAGATCATCTGGACCCACAGTGTCTCCAACAAACATCCTGAGACGGAAGGTGTCTCCAACAAACATTCTGAAATGGAAGGTGTTTTTTGTGCATCGCTCATGGCCATTGATAGTGCTTGATACAGTTGATGAATGTCTAAGCACAAGATAAGGTTCAAATTCAAAACGAATGGTCTCCACATAAGGAATGCCATTAAAGAAAAAGCAGGTGGAAAGACAAGGCCAAGAGGGAGTGTCTGTTTTGCAATCTTGAAAGAGCTATAATAGATTGTCCTTTACAAGTTCAATAACCCATTCATCAGAAATTATTCCAAACCAGCAGATGGAACCAATGCACAATAACTTTGTCTGGACTATCCATCTCAAAAATTTAGAGCGGATATTACTGTTCAAGTTTTTTGTCACACTCCTCACTAGTTGTACCAAACACACGCCTCCCTTCAGCCTGAAGACAGCACCTCCCCGGGCTAGTGACACCTTGAATGTCCTCCAATTGTAAGAGCTGAAACACATGCAACGACTTTGGCTGCTCTACCAACTGCACTAGAAGCACTTGCATTGGAATAACAAGCTTCAGGATACAACTGATGTTGTTTTCATAAGGACTTGCCAAGATTGAAAGCTCCAGCAAGAGTAGAAGGCACTTCTGTGCAAGATCTATCTGAAATACTCAGCTCTAAAGCTCGCCAAGAACTTTCCAAAAGAGGCACAGTCACGTTATACTGACGAGCAAAATTTGCCTCGCAATATTCCATGGACTCGGAGAAGAGGGAGAGTTTGTGTAGGAACCACCTGCTGTAAGATCAGGTATTTTGGCTGGAGTTGGCCCAGGTAATTTCAACTCTGAAGTGCCTCATTAGGCCTACTTGTTTCCCTGGGTATGCTGCTGATAGCTTTTTCCTAGCTTTGAACACCCAATTCGATTTGATTATGGATATAATCGTTTTTGCTTAGAAAAAAAAATAACAATTTATTAAATATGACACAAGATACACAATAAGAAAATCAAAACTAGCAACAAAAGAGATCACATCAAGCCTCACTTGGCTAGCACATTGAAAACTCATTAAATAAGTGGACCTCTCTTATGAAAGAGGGAAATGAAGAATTTCTATTGTCTTTCCATCTCAGCAAACAAGGGGAATAATCCTCTGGAAGAACTAACCCTGTTCAACGGTCTAGATTTTCCCTTTGACGACCAAAAAAGTAATCCTTTCAAGTGGTTATCTCCGTTTCTTCTTCATTGTTAAAGAGACGGGTGGAGTAATTGGTCTCTTCTTCGCAAAAGCACTCGCTCTGCTTTCTAACTCATCATCGATATCACTATCACCACCTGGATCTCTTGCAGTTAGGCCAGACTCCTCAGCATCTTTCGCAGCTTTTCTCTTTCCAGACTGCAAGTTGGCATACAATTTCCTTTCCACAGGGTCATTTGAAAGTCCAGGTCTCATTTGACGTGAAAACTTTGCACCAAGACCAAGTCTATAGAAAGATTTGAGTTCCACTTAACAATACTACAACTAGAAAAATATTAGATGGCAATACAAGAAGATAGCCTAAACTGACCTAGACGGTCGACCCTCGGATTCTGCCTCTGTTTGCTTGTCGTCAGCAACTTTAGTCATATTATTGACCCATTGTTCAGCCTAATCATAAGCATGTTTCAATCAGTGGCAGTAGAAATCAAACGACAAACATGAGCTTTAGAATGAGTCGAAAGTGAAAAAGAGGCAACCAACAATCAAAAACAAAACCATAATTATTAAATGATATTCACAAGCCTATTGATGCAATGATGATTGTTAACTAATCCTAATGGTCCACTGTAATAAAAGAGGTATAATACATTATCTTCTCAGGTCTAAGTTGGCCACAATGAAGTGACCACATTTTTATGATTAATTTTGAACTTCATAAGAGCAATCACAAAAAATTTCATGAATTAATAACCGCAGGAAATTAGAAACTAAACTATATAGTAAACTGAGACTTGCAATGATCTAGTATAGAATTAACAACACTGTTTCATCAACCATGATATACCAAAAGCCCATTACCAGTTTCAAAGCCACATCAGATTTGATGATTTGAGGAACTCCAGATTTATGCATTGCCTCCTTACTCATAATGCCTCGTCTTTAGCAGCCTGCAACAATGCAAACAAAGAACTACGATATTCATTTTGCAGCTCATCCTTCACGACAATGTCTGTGAATGAACAATACCAAGACGACACGAAAAAAGAGCAAATTTTTCTGTAAGCATGTATGAGAAAATAGGGAAATAGAACAAAAAGAGGCAACAAGACGCAACCAACAACTGAAACCTCTGTGCGGGTAAGGGCGGATAGAGCCAAGTCGATCAAGGCAGTGGATTGTGAATCCACCGGGCGAAGGGAAAATTAGCAGGAATCCTTCTCGATCCAATAGACAACTTCAGTCGAATACCAAATCACTCGTGAACGGAATACCACAGGAACTAACTACTTATGATTGAGTCAGGAATTTCATCAAACAGGTTGTAAGCATTAAACTATCTCTCGGCTACATATTATTTGGAACTGAAACTGGAAAATCCAAGGCAACAGTGCGCCCTAAGGTCTATGTGCATACTGAATTGACAGAACACGTTGAAATGAAACTCCAGATTAGAGGCCGCGGCAGGAACAATACAACATCAGACGAGATTGAGAATGAATATGGATGATCGATAAGAGCATCGTCCGGCCATAAGTCGGTGATGATAGCAACAAATCGATCCCGACGACAACACTGGACTCCTACTTGAGAGATGCTCGGAGCTTACGTCGAAGGTTAACGAGAGGAGTAGCTTCACGGTCGGAACAGAGCACCACCAAACGGCGCCGGAGTCGCAACCGGAAAAGTGAACTGAGTCGCGGCGGCCGTTGAGAAGGAACGGCGGCGACGGTGGTGAGCTTCTGCAACGTTCTTAGTCGTAACCAGAGCGCACGAGAGAAATGGGCCGGGCCTCTTTGGGCTTAAGATGCGATTCTTGAGTGACGGGAGTAGGCCCACATAGGGGCTGCGCCAGATGCGTTTCGCGTGTATTTATTTAGTTTTTTTTGGTTTTTTACTATTTTTCCTTCATATTTTATTCAATTTTTATTTTTACAAAATAAAAATTTATCTGCCAATAGACCTATGGTTATTTTTCCTTTTCTCTCTCTTTCGCTAGCGGATCTCTCTCGTAGTCTCTACGTGTGCTTTGGAATTGTGGATTTGCCGGCCTCTAATTTATGATGCACAATGCAATATAATCAAGGTTAACTTTAATAATATGGGCTTTAACTTAAGCCTTTCTAACATGATGGGCTCTAATAACCTAAGGCTTATCCCTAGTTAAACTCCCAACGGGCTGAATTAAGCTCAAATTAAGCCAATTAAAGCCACTTCTTCATGTGAATTTTGCCCTGCCACGTGGGCTCAATCTATCGAATTTCAAGCTCAAAAAACCGTCCACCGCTAATCTGACGCTAATACAATTAATGAAAAATATAAACTAAATAATAAATGCTCCTAAAACCATATGATATGCAATTTAATTTCAATATTTTTTGTTTCGGAGTTAAAAATTAATCCTTAATTTTTTATGTAATAAATGAATGATCGAGTTGCCAAAATTTAGGTATTAACAATCAATGTAGGTGTGCTTCATCGAGGGTCGAGAAGCTTGGCTGAGCACCTTTTCTCTCCCTTTCCCTCATGTGTCTCTCTCATCTCTACGTGTGCTCTAGAATCGTGGATTTGCCGAACTCGAGGGTGTGTTTGTTTGTGTTTATTTAAAAATTGTTAAGGGAACGAAATAGAAAAAAGTGTTTACGTTACAGGAACAATTTTTGAACAAAAAAACGCGTTTGGTAAACTTGTTCGGGAACAAACAATAAATAAAAACACGTTTGGTAAATTTGTATAATTTTTTTATTTCTTTTATTTTTTATATTTTTTCTTTTTTTCCTTTTTTTTCTTTTTTCTTTTTTCTTCTTTTGGCCGGTCGCCGGCCTCGGCCATGGCCGGCGACCGGCCGACGAGGGCCGGCGGCCTCGCCGCACGGCGAGGCTCGTCGACCGCTGGGCGAGCTCGGCCTCGCCAGATCTGGGCGAGATCGAGCTCGCCCAGCCCGGCGTGAGGTCGGCCTCGCCGTGGCTAGGCGAGCTCGAGCTCGCCCAAATCCGGCGAGGCCGAGCTCACCCAGCGGCCGGCGAGGCTCGGCCTCATCGAGCCACCGCCAGGTCGACGTTGCTTGGCGGTGGCCCGGCGAGGCCGAGCCTCGCCAGTCGCTGGGCGAGCTCGGCCTCGCCAGGGGCCGACGAGCCTCGCCGTGCCTGGGCGAGGCCGCCGGCCCTCGTCGGCCGATCGCCGGCCTCGGTCGCCGGCCATGGCCGAGGCCGGCGACCGACGAAAGAAAAAGGAAAGAAAATAAGAAGAAAAAGAAGAAGAAACAAAAAAAGTGTTTCTAATTTGTGTTTCAGAAATAAGAAACACAAAATTTGTATTTCTTATTTCTGTTTCTTTTTTGTTCCTTGGAACAAAAGAACAAAAAAGGAACAGAAACGCACCTAAACGCGTTTCTGTTCCTTTTTTGTTCTCAGGAACAAAAAAACAGAAATTTTTGTTCCTGGGAACAGAAATAAGGTGCAGCCAAACGCACCCTAATTTGTGATGCATAATGCTCTATTTCTAATGCAAATCAAGGTTAACTTGAATAGTACGGGCTTAACTTAAGCCTTTCTAATATGATGGGCTCTAATAACCTAAAACTAAAGAAATCAACATTAAAGTAAGCATAGGGAATCTTTGGATGTGCTCTCGCGTTATGTTCGAGTTTCTCTCTCGCATTATGTTCGAGTTCTTCTTTTTCAACCTCCTTCTTCTGATCCTCCTCAACTCAACTTCTTCTTTTCTTCGGCTATCTTAGCTCCCGTTTCTCTATCAAGTTTTCTCTGCTTCATCTTTTCCCACCATAGCTCCGGGATTGTTCATCCTGTACTGTCTCTCTAGTGGAATTCTGCCGATTTTCCATTTGCATGTTGCTGATCCTCGACATGCAACCCTCGAACTGTTGTATTCTGGTATGGGTCCCTCTTCTTTAAACTTTATCTTCTCTTGCCATCAACGCCATGACTACGGATGAAAAAGATGACTCATCCCATATCGCTTCCTTGTGTCACCGACTCGGACGACTGTGTGCAGAACAAGAAATGGAAACCTGGGAAGACATCCAAGTCACCGACAAGATTAAAGAGTGTCGCCTCATCCTGGTTGGTAATATTTTTACTAACCCCACTATAAATTTACCTGCTTTTCAAGTTGCTATGACGAAGGCTTGGCGTGTGGATCATGTGGATATATCTTCAACGATGGTTGCATCTATATCATCAAATTTCGCACTGAAACAGAAAAACGAAGAGCATTAGATGGAACCCCCTGGCTGTTCTCTGGTCATCTAGTAAATTTACGACCCTAGAAACCAAATACCCCGGTACATTGTTATGATTTTTCCACCTGCCCATTATGGGTTCATGTAGTAGGTTTACCTTTGGAATGGAACACCCCACAACTTTTAAGCCGCGCCGTTTAGCAACTGGGTAGTGTGAAGGAAGTCAAACAAGATACATCTGGGAGAATTCGTGTCGAGATTGACCTAAAACAACCATTAAAATCAGGGAAGCTTATTAGTATTGCTGGAAAACCTCTTTGGCTTGACTTTCGGTATGAGCGACTTTCCCATTATTGTTACTCATGTGGGAAATTAGGACATTATGCAACATCATGTAAGGATTTCCCTTATGAGGAATCTCAATATGAGGGCCGTGAAACAATGGTGTATGGCCCTTGGTTACGAGCAGAGCTTAAACAGCACAGCCCCTATTGGGATGCTTTTTATAACCCTCTAGAACAAGTAGAATCAATGGAAGAAACCATACCAGAAACTCCTCCCACTATCCACCCCCCTCTCTTAGCTTTACCTCCAACAGATTCAGCTTCTGCGATTCGCCCCCTTCCTCTGTTATCCCACCCGCCACTGTTGTGATGAATCCCAGAACCACTGATTTGGTCCCTGCAGATGCAAAGCTGAAGGGTACTCAAACTTCATCCTCTGGCCTTATACATCAGAAAAAACATACATCTCTTAGATCACAGCTAGGAATCAGATCTAGTAAGAAACCTAAGCGATACTCCCCTTATGAGATCCGATCAAATCCTATACCTGAGTTGGATGAATCCTTTTTACTAGACACCCCGGTTATTGAGGTCGATGACCACTCTTCTTGGGCTTTGGCAGCTGGCCTTAAACAGCCCCCACAGTCAAAATGAAAATGTTAAGTTGGAGTTGTCAGGGGTTGGGCACTCCCCTGACAATTCAAGCCTTACAGGCTTTAATAGCCTCTTAAAGGCCCGACCTTATGTTCTTAATGGAAACGAAAAATAAAGCTTCAGTATTGCAGCACTTACAGCGTCGCTTTTCTTTCTCCCACTCCTTTTTGAGGAATCCTGAAGGCTTATCTGGAGGTCTTGCAGTTTTTTGGAATGACCTGTTTGACATTACGGTTATTTCTTCGGGTTAGTATTATGTACATATGCTAGTTTTGGATACTCGGACTTCAATATCAGTGCAAGTTACCTGTCTTCATGCTCCTGCTTCCTTTCTTCCTAGGCAGGATTTCTGGAATACCATCCGCTTAATTCATGAATCTACTAACTTACCCTGGTTATGTGTCAGGGATTTCAACGACTTCCAATACCCCTGGGAGAAGATGGGACGGAAACCAGCAAATTATCTCAGAATGTCATCATTTCGGCAGTTACTTGATGATTGTGCTTTAATAGAGCTGGATAGTAAAGGTTGTGAGTTCACCTGGTCTAACAATCGGGAAGGGAATGAGTTAGTGAAGGAGAAGCTCGACCATGCCTTCTGCTCTTCGGATTGGCATTTTCTATATCCATCTATCACGGTGTTTGCTTTACCATCGATTGGCTCGGATCACTCCCCACTTGTGTTGCATACCCATTATCTGCCTGTTAAGCCACAAGAGAGATTTCACTATGAAGCTTACTGGAGCCAACATACAGAATGTACTGAAATAGTTCAGGATGTATGGGAGAGACACCACTCTTCCTTACCTTCTAAATTGCAAGCTGTATCTCACAAGTTAACTCGCTGGAGTCGTTCTCGCTTCAGTAATGCCAAGCAATAGATTCTGCAACTAAAGCAACAGCTTCAGACCATCACAAATCAAAAATCCTATCGAAGTGGAGATAAGGAGTTAGCCACTAAAATTCGTGCTGAAATTCACCAACTCTGGAATCAGGAAGAACAATTCTGGGCGTTGCGTTCAAGACTTAACTGATTAGCATGGGGAGACAAGAACTCAAAATTTTTTCACGCTTGTACTGTACAAAGGAGACAGAGAAATATAATTTGCTTACTTAAGGATGAAGACCAGAACTGGCATAGCGAGCCTGATCAGCTTAAAACAATGACACTGGGCTTCTTTATTCAACTTTATCACTCTGTGGGTCCCAGGGATTTTCTTCCATTTCTCTGCAAATGTCCAACAATAGTTACTTCTCAAATGAATACTCATCTTATGAGTGCAGTAACAGAAGAGGAGGTCTCCAATGCTACCTTTCAATTGGGTCCTTCCAAGGCTCCTGGTCCAGACGGCCTCAATGGACTCTTTTACCGGCATCACTGGAACATCATCAAAAAACAAATAGTCAAGATTGTACAAGACTTTTTCCAATCTGGTCACATGCCTCCTCATTTAAACCGAACAATAATAACCTTGGTCCCCAAAGTTCATCGCCCTGAAAGTATTGATCAGTATCGTCCTATTAGTCTCTGTAACTTTGCCTACAAGATTATTGCAAAAGTCCTGGCAAACAGATTGAAATGTTGGCTACCCAGTCTAATTAATCCAGAACAAGCAGCTTTTGTCAGTGGCCGACAGATTCAAGATAACATTATGTTGGTTCAGGAAGTACTCCACCAGTTTAAAGTTCGATCTAAAACAAAACAATTCAATCTTATTCTCAAGACAGACATGCAGAAAGCCTATGATCGTGTGGAGTGGGATTTCCTCGCAGCATATCTAACATAGTTGGGATTCACAACTCAATGGGTAAAGATGGTTATGGCATGCATCACAACGGTTTCCTATAGTATTCGCTTCAATGGAGAACAACTACCATATTTTACACCTACTAGAGGAATCCGCCAAGGAGACCCCTCTCCCCTACATTTTTATATTAATGGCTAATGCTTTATCAACAGTTATCAAGCAAGCAATCGATATGGGTCATTTACAGGGGATCCAATTTAACAGAACTTGCCCTAAGCTTTCCCATTTATTTTTTGCTGATGATGCAGTGTTCTTTCTCAAAGCTTCACTCTCTGAATGCCAAAATCTCACTCAACTATTGCATCAGTACTGCCATGCCACTGGTCAACTTCTTAACAGGAATAAGTCTGCCATTTTTTTCAGCCAGAACTGTCCTCAAACATTACAGGAGACTTTACAAAGAGAATTTCGAATACCTGTGGTGCGAAGATTCGGCAAGTACCTGGGCATCCCTTCTGATTGGGGGCGTTCCAAATGTGAGATGTTCTCTTGGATTTTGGCAACAACGAATGCAAAATTAGCTGGGTGGAAGGAAAAGTTTTTATCTAAAGGGGGTAAGGAGATTTTACTTAAGGCAGTCATACAGGCCTTACCTCAATATGCGATGTCCCTTTTTCTGCTCCCATTGTCTCTCTGAAGATTAATGGAAAGCAAGATATCACGTTTCTGGTGGAGTAAACAGCAAAATGAGTCGGGCATACATTGGATGAAATGGTCAGAGGTTAAGCAATCGAAAACAGATGGGGGAATGGGATTCAGAGATCTAACTACTTTCAATATTGCGATGATCGGCAAACAAGCGTGGCGTTTTCTTTAGCAACCACATGCACTTTGGACTCAGTTGTTTAAAGGTCTATATTTTAAACATTCTTCTTTTCAAAATGCCACTTCAGGCTATAGACCTTCGTGGGGATGGAAAAGCATATTAAAGGGCAGGGATGCTATCCTTCCTAAAACTCGATGGCTGGTGAGAGATGGCTCCAACATCAACATTCGAACAGATTATTGGCTATCTATTGGTAAATTAGGAGGCTGTGCAGCTGCAGGGGAACCTATCAAAGTAGCTGATATCTTAGACTCTTCGTCAGCAACTTGGAAACAGGAGCTTATTACAAATTTTTTCAATGACCAGGTTAGTGAAGCTATCCAAAACACTCCCATTAATTCATCGCTCACCTCAGATCAATTAGTATGGACAGCCACATCATCAGGAGTTTTTACAGTTAAGAGCTGCTATCACTACTTACTTTCCACAAACCGAACCTTACCTGTCACGGCCTCCTCCTCTCTTATCACCTCCTCATCAACGTGTGGAAAAGAATTTGGCATATGAACACGCTCCTAAAATCCGAATCTTTTTGTGGCTGGCCTGCAAAAATGCCATCGTAACAAAAGAAAATCTATACATCGTACATCTATCTCCCAATCCCTATTGTACTCTTTGTGCACAAAACATCCCAGAAACTGTTGAACATATCCTTTTCTATTGTAATTGGACTCGCAGCATATGGTCACACGCCCAGATTAGAATACCTCTTTCTCTTACCTCAGTGAAAAGATTGGATGCCTGGTTGGCTACTCGCGCCACTCATCCTCACTCCTCCCCGTCCTTTGAAGTCATTGCTACCTTGTTGTGGGAGATCTGGTGCCAACGCAATAATGCTATCTTCTGGCAAAAAGTTCCGAATCCCCTCCAGGCGATAGATAATGCAATATCCCAGAGTCGAATCTTCACCAGCCTTCAACCCCCAAAACCTAGGGTTCCAAAATCACAAGTTAGTATGGATCACCGATGGAAGCCACCAGATATAGGCATCATCAAATGCAACATCGATGGGGCTTTTGTATCAGGCAATCGTCACTGAGCTATCGCTTGTATTTACCGAAATAGTAAAGGTGAACTCACTGATATGTTTACCGAGACCTGACTTCGCGAAGTCGGCGTTCCAATCGGAGATCTTCGCCATGATTAGGGCCCTCCAAAGATCTCATCAAGCGGGATCTCGCACCTCCATCGTGTAGAGTTTGAATCGATTGCCTCATACCGCCGGAGATCCTTCAACGAAGCGGTCGCAGCCACAGGGAAGAACGACACCTTTTCGCCACCCTCCACGAACTCCTCTCCCGATGCCCTAATGTGTCGCTCAATCATGCTAGGTCGAGAGGCAAACCTAGCAAGCGGATTGGGCCGCCAAAGCCCATAGGGCCCAAGGCTTATCCAAAGAATTGGATTGTTTTCCCTCCGCATCCTTTCCTGAATATTGTACTTAGTGACGCTCTTCTAGCTGGTTGTATTTCTCCTTTTATCTAATATATCAGCTATTTCGTCCAAAAAAAAAAAAAAAAACCTAAAACTTGCCCCTAATTAAATTCTTATTTGGCTGAATTATGCTCAAATTAAGTCAACTAAAGCCCCGTTCTCCGTGTGAGTTTCGGCCACCCCCTATCCCCTCACCTTGGCCGAATTTTGCCGTGCATTTTGGACCCAATCTATCGAATTTTAAGCTCAAAAACCATCCGCCACCGGGCCGATGCTAATGTAATCAATGAAAAATATGAATTAAATAATAAATGCTCATAAAAACTATATGATCTGCAGTTTAATTCCAATTTCTTTTTCTTTAGGGATTAAAAATACATCCCTATTTTTATGTACAATAAAGAATGATCGAATCACAAAAATTTATGTATCAACAATCATAAAATTTGCAAAATTAGATCTCACATCCGTTATTAGGGTCCCTACAGAATGGAGGCATACTACCACATCCCGAGGATGACGCATTCATAGTTGTAAATCAAGGTTACGTTTGTCTAGATAGGATAATAAATTATTCTATTTGGTGTTTGATGAAGTTCTTCAAACTAAATAAACCTAGGTACATCCGGATAAACTACTAGATAAGAAATCCGATTTAGGTGGTGAGATAAACACGGACTGGATATAAAATTTTAAAATAATTAAAAATTTATATTTTATCTTTTAACGGAATGATAAAATGACATATTAGATATTGCTTTCCCATCACCAAAATTACCAATCATTGTCACTTTTGATTACCACAGTATCACCATCACCTCCGACCACATCAATCATCGCTACCGGCCGGCAATCGTGTTTCGACAAGGGAGGGACTCCCACTGTTTATGAGACCGTCCCAAAATTAGGTGAACTCTCGTCAGTTGAGACCTCATGCTCCTAAGGTCGACTTCCCAATGGAGAGGGTTTTAGGCTGACAGGAGCAAAGTCAAAGATGTGATTTTCAAATGAAAAAGATTTTCAAAAATTTTCAATCTTATTTTAAGTTGCAAATTTTCGAAAACTATCAAGGATTTTTTTTCAAAGAGCCCATATTCTCTCTTAGGTTGCCCTAACCATATGATAGAATATTTTTAACAATCTAGGGATATGTGGTAGATTTCAAATCCTCCTTTATTATATCCTATCTTAATCATAATCAAACACAAACCTAAAAAGATTACGTTTAGTCGTCTGAATTTTTAATTAAGATAGGACTGAATAAAATATAATATGAAATCCATGGAATTTTACATTATCCTATTTATTGTTTGGTGATTGTAATAATAAAATCGGATATGTTTACATCATATCAAATATATTGTTTGGTATAAATACTTATATGAATCACAAATTTTACAAACGAAAATGGTAAAAATCTCTCACGATACTCTTGTCTACTTTATTTTTTTATTTTATTTTCCTCTCTTTATAAATTAATTTATTTTTTATTTCTTTCTTCCCCTTCCATCATTCTCTAATAAATTAAATAGAAAATAATACAAATATACCAAAAATACTAAAACACCTCAAATATGTAATATTTATATATTTATATATTGAATTTATATTATAAAATAGAATTAAATTTGAATATATAAATAAAAATAAGATTAAACTAAAAAATAATTTTTGAATTTTTTATATTAAAATTCAAATATTATTTATATTGAAACATAATTTTTATTTTTAAATTTAAGAAATTTATTAATTGAGAAAAAAATAATAGAAATCCTATATGCCTTTATCACATCTCCCCCATAAGATAATTTTATCCAACTTATATCCCTTTATATTCGACTTTATTCTATCCTAAGCATGCACTAAACACAAGATAGAGTAAATTTTATCCTATCTTGAATTTTATTCCGATCGCCAAACGCAGCCGAAGGGTATAACTGAGTAGGGAAAATTCCAAATAAGGTCCCAAAGTGAATCAATTTTCTCAAATAAGGATCTGAAATGAATTTTGTGTCAAATAAAGACCTAAAGTGGATTCATTGTGTCAAGTAAGGATCCGAAGTGGTTAAATCAATTCTAAATAAGGACCTGAGCTTGCTGGTCAACCAAATATTCGCCAGCTATCAAGCACGCAACATTTCCGACGGCTGGAGTTTGGCCAATTTTGTCCAAAAAAAATCTAGGGAAAATTAACAAATCTTAAAATAGAAAAAAAAAAAAAACCCTAGGTTTTTTTTATGATTTCTCACCATTCCTTTTACCCATCATTTGCAAAGTCAAAGACCGAAGTTCTCCCCATTTGTTGTACCCATCCTCCGCAAAGTTGAAGAGCCAAATTCTTTATCAGTTGAGGCACGAACTCAAAAACAAGAAGAAAACCATATGCTTCTTTTTTTGTTTGTGGAGACCCAAATTCTCCACTAGTTGAGCAAGGCAAGGAGCGACGAGAATCGAGTCATGATGATGACTAGGCAGTGATTTGGTTGAGGAGCAGCGGAGGAGAAGAAAGAAGAAAACATAAACATCCAAATGGATAGCCTAAACTTAATTAATTTAGAATTTTCCATTTTTTTTTCCAATTACAAAATTCTGACAAAATTGCCCCTATTTTAATCACTGGAAAATGTCTGCCGGCGAGCTAAAGTCCTAAATAGAGATTAACTTGATCACTTCGGATCATTATTTAACACAAAATTCATTTTAAGTCTTTATTTGAAATAATGGGTCCATTTTGGGTCCTTATTTAACACAAAATTCACTTTGGGTCCTTATTTGAAAAAATAGATCAACTTTAGGTCCTTATTTGGAATTTTTCCAACTGAGTGAGAGTTCTCGTTGCTAGCATTCTTAGGTCCAGACTAACAAAGGTTACAGATGAATTAGCAAAATGGTCGTACTAGGATATATTCGATTCCGATCAAATACGTATAAGGGATTTGCTGCCATTCAATTCAGATCAAAGACGCAAGACTGATTTTGAATAGGAAGTCAAGAAAAAAGAACAAAATAGCTCGCAACCTATTTATTGAAGCCAAGGGGAAAAACATAGGTCAGTAAGAAACTATTGCCGCAACATGCATCATCCATTGGATGATGGTTCTCTGTCGTGAGTCTCGATCTTTTTTTGTGACCAATAATACAACCTTTCTTTAAAAAGACAACGAGAGTGTCAGGAAGAAGGGGAAGATAGATGCAACATTAACCAGAACTGCCGCTAATTTCTGTCAAAACTCTGTGGTAACTTGTTCTATGCTACCGTGAAAAGCATGATATACACTTTCAAAGACGAGACAACCGCCCCAATCTGGCTTACCAAGGGCCAAACAAAGCAAAATGGATTGGAGCAAGCCCTCAGTGAACTGCAGTTTGTCTTTCATCAACATTCTCATGCTCAACCTACCAATCAAAAGAACCAGTTTCAGACACTAATATTGGCACAAGATCCTTTTATAAATTGCACACTACGTAATGAAAGCACAAGCGCAGAAATAATAATCAGCTTTTATTATTGCTGTTGTCGTTGTTGTTGTTTGAAAAAATATGCATTTTGACATGTCAGATAGACATCTCAAAGAAGAGTAAGGAAAAACTAATCGAATGCTATGTGGGCATTTACTGTCCTAAGCTAACATAGCGCCTATTCAATACCAACCAATGAAAGGAACATCCATGATTTACTAAAAAAGTAATTTCCCATCAAAGTAAATTAACCATGTATAGATGGCCAAAAAAAAAAAAAAACATAGAAGGAGATTAGTGGAATCTTAACCTAAAAAGTTTCCATTTGTGCTAAAGAAAGAAACGACCCAAAGAGAAAAATGAAGATCAACCACAATCATGATGTATGGGACTTTGATGAGAAGTATTGGAAAAGGACGTAGGTTGGTGATGGCACGATGCCATTCTAGTACTGAAGACTACCTAACACTTTCTGCACAAAGTGATTTCCATGTATAAAACAAAGCTGAACTATATATTTGTCACTACCAATAGAAAATTCTAATTCCTTGGCAAAGCTGAACTTAGATTTGTCACTACTAATACAAAGCACATGCTTATTATTAACAAAGTCCATATTGACAGCAGATCTGAAAATTTAAAATGATGCACTCACCTCAACGAGAACCTTAGCTCTTTTCTTGGGCTTAGAACCAGCATCACCTTTCTCAACTTTTCTTAAAGCCCTTCCCCTCTTCCGATCAGCTTCTGCCTCATCATCTTCATCTCCATCACCGTCTTCATCTGAACCAAAAATATAATTAGCTCCACTACTGGGATGCAGGAAACAAATAAGTCCTCTAGTAACTTCTTGTCTCATGTGATTTTAAAGGGAATGAAGCAAAGTAAAATGTAAATGCAGCAAGAAACCATAAAGAATGGGGAAAAAGATAACAGCTCTGGAAAAAAAAATGATCACATGAACATTCAGACACTAAGTGAACACGTTTAATCTGGGTATAGAAAGAACCTTCGCCATTGTCACCAATTGCACGAACTCTATTCATAGGAAGACCGCCAAAATCTTCAATATCATCTTCTAGTTCTTCCTCAAGTTCATCGTAACCTTCCACATACTCTATCTCAGGTTCCTGCTCATTCCAGAACAACAATTGCATAATCATCAAATGATAACCTCTAGCAAGAAGCAAAACTTCTACATATCTTATACAGATATACTGTCCTAATAGAGCCATATGTACCTTCTCAAACAACAAGAGTTACATGTGTTAATAAAAAAATAGCATACCTCCTCTTCATCTTCATCGACAGCCTGCAATGAATCCATCTCGAGGACTTTTTCATATTCTTTGACAGGGTAATTGTAGATATCACCATACACTCCTTTTCTTAGGCGTTCCAATAGCTCTTTCTCAATACTCTGCAGCAGAGCCAACAATAAGCAAAAGTTAGGAGTGATATGATGGGTGAAGCACTTCCATAGTTATAAAGGTGAACCCAACCAACCTTTTCCAAAACTGCTGCCTTTTCTGCTTTTTCCTCCCTTCTAGCCTCTCTCTTCTTTTCTTTCCTCGGAGTCGTCATAATCTTTTCCCTGTTAGGAAAGAAAGGCATGTCACAGTATGAAGCTAAAACAGACGAGATGCACCGAAGGACCAGTCCAGACATCAGTAATAGCAATGTCCACTGCATATTCTTGAACAAGGAGGTTTCACAAATGCAAATGCAACAACCTTGCAAATTGGAATTTTACAATCATGATATAAGCATTAGGCAACACATAATATATGTACAGTACAGAAACTTCGGAGAAAATAAACATAATGCGGAAATCGACGTAAGAGAGTTGTAGAGAAATCATACGAAGAGATCTGTAGAGAAATCTAGGAATACTTGCTGATAAAGGTAAAATTGTTTGACAAGAGATTCATATTGCCAAACCTAACACGAAAACAGTCACTTGAACATATGGTTCTTTTTCATTCACATCTAAGCCAACAGCATGCAGAGTTAAAAGTCAAGAGTAACGACAAATTCTAAATGACACACAGCTATAATTGACATATTACCGATAAATTGAGAAGTGCCATCAAATAGCAAAAAAGAAGATTAAGAGAAATAGTTTATCATGGAAACACATTCTATGATAGAGCAGCCAACTGCACAAAGGAGTTTGAACCTAGTTTTCAGAGCAAGCTTCCTCATTCGGATGCGCATTTGAGTCATTTTGGTCAACCTTTGCTTCGTCTTATGAACAAGAAACTTCGGCCAATACATCTGCCAACAGAGAATTTGTAGCAAATGGTGAAATGCCAGAACAAAGCAAAACAATCTGTTACACCGCAAAGCTAAATTGCCAATACCAGATGCTTATCAATAATCTCAAGGGCCTTCTCATAATTTCTTGGCAGCTTCACTCTTTCCCACAATTTCTCGGGCATGTGAGCCCTTTCTATTGATTTCATATACAAGTAAAAGACACCTGCACAGTAGACCCAAAGAGAAAAAAATATATATTTGGAGATTAGTTTAAAATGAAACAGAATGCAATCAATTACTGATCGAAGCTATCAAAATAACTTTGTGAATGATGAAATTCTCATTTTCTCTGTTCTTTATTAGTAAAACGAGGAAATATGCAGTACGGGGACTTTATTAATGAAGTACCTTTCCTTGTCGTTCTGTGTTATTATTTTTTTTTTTTGGGTCATGTGTTTTGTTTTATCTTACGAGGGCGGGGGAGTCAAGTCAATGCCATGGTCTTCGTTGGCCAAAACTATTACGTCATTGTCAGGACTTAGGATGACGTCACTTGCCTCCACGACATTATCACGTGAATCGATCCATCTTGTCAGAAGCATCAGATTGAGGAGTCATTGCATACGAATTATTGAACAGCTTTGGGACCCCCCATGTCATAATTTATTTGCTTTGCGTATGTTTATTGTATTTGTATTCAAGCCGATGTCTATGTCGTTTTGGTTCAAAATGCAGTGTCGTTTTCATACGAGGGTATTGTTTCGTTTTCAGAATTGATTTTTGTTGGCGCCAGCCAAATTGAAATATTATCACATCTCTTTAGGGTCTTGTGCCTCTTATTATTATTTTAGTTGTCCATTTAATTGTTTTTTCCCTCGAATTTTCAATAAGGGTGTCGAAGTTGAAGTTCTGTTCGATTCGGTTTGGATGTATATTAGTTTTGAATTGAATAACAACTAGAACTCCACCAATGAAATGGCATATGTGCCTTTCAGTTGAATTGTTTTGTAGTTTGTACAAGGTAGTTTGTGGTAGGTTAATTGCTCAATTGTCTTTTCATCCATTGAAAGAACAACATCTATAGATCTTGTGCGAATAGAGTTCATGGTAGCCACTCACACAATCAATGATTTAGATTATATCAATCTACATTATACGTAGTAGGGATGTGCTTAGGTCGGCGCTTTTGTTTAAATTGAAACTTAGCTCAAAACATATTGGACCTACTCACTATGGGCTTGATATGTTAGCGCATGTGTTACAAATTTAGGCTTTACATCCCTCGCCTAGAGGCTAGCGAGGTCACTTGATGACCATTGCTAACCTAGAGCCGAAAAGGAAAAACAGAAAAGAAAAATAATAAAAATCAGAAAATTTTATAAAATAGATGTGGAAAAATTATTCACGTCAAAATTAATTACGATTCATGTAAATGAGGTAGGTCATATATATTATTGATTTCTTACCAAAATTGGCGGAATGGTAAATTGAGAAATTGTAAAAATGTTTAGGATTAAATTAGCTAAATTGAAAAGTTTAGAACTAGACTAATTAGTATAATAGACTTAGGATTTTTTTTATATGGAAAATTTCCCTTTTTTCTTTCTTGAAGATGAAATTATTAGTGGCAGCTAGCATAGCTTTCGCAGCATACTTCACCTGAGCTCTCTACTAAACGAGGTGTCTGGAGTTCTAGAGTTGTTGCTAGAGACCTTGCATTTAGATTCTTGGATTGATTGTGTTGATTTCAAAGCAACCAAAGAGAGGACAACGAAGGGAAAGAGCCGATTAGGCCTAATTTGTAAAGAATGACTTAATTAGCTCCTATCCATGCAATCTCTTGAATCTATTTGTTGATTATATACAAATTTTTGACACTCTGTGAAAACCATGGAATATATATAGTTGAAAATTATGCTCTAAAAAATTTATTATATGTGAGAACCGAGAATCGTAGATTATCTCTTGCTCAATTAAATTGCCCCAAGTTCGATTACGTTTAAATTTATCATCAAATTATTGAGTTGGATGACGTAACACCGACAAATATAATAAGTTTGGAGTTTTATCCTACCGTTTGTTTCGCATTTACTAGTTTTAGGTTCTTTGTAATATTAATACAATTAACGTAAACCCAATGAAGAAAGTAAATTTGTATAAATATATTAAGTTGAGTTTTTGGTTTGCCAAGGAATTAGGTTTGGATAAATTTACAATAGATGCACCTAGGTTTAAGGTTTTTAGTTGTGAAAAATTGGAAAAATTTATCACAAATATACCAGTTTATGATTTTTCCCGATTCGACTCAAAGTAAGCTCTATAATTTGGTGATTTCATCTCAATTGAAGCCCCACCCAATCTCACCAATGACACGGATGTTTGCTGGATGACGACCACGTGCATGTCGTGTTGTTATTCGCACTGTGAATTAGGTGTTTTTGTCCGAAAATGCCTCCGTTACAGAAAGTTCGATGGAAGAAATTTCTCATTCTTTCTAGTTAGTTGAAATGAGGGAATCTACATTAAAGGGACTCTAGTAGTTCATTTTTAATGAAGGGTATGGGAGTACCTTTCCATATCGTCTTTTTTTTTTAAGGTCATACGAGGCAAGAGTATCTATGACTTCCAGGAAGTCAATGCCATGGTCTTCACAGACGAATACTGTTACGCCATAGTCATGACTCATGACCCTAGGATGATGTCATTGTCATATGACTTTATTATGGTGTCCCACCTTGTCGAAAGCGTCAGACATTATTGAACTACTTTTGACTCATGTATCATAATTTATTTGCTTTACATATAGCTAGGGCAGCAACGGGAGGATATTTGTATTCGTGTCGATGGTCTATGTGGTTGGATTCGAAGTACGTGTCATTTTCATGTCAAGGTCTTAGGTTTTCAAAATTGCTTTTATGTGGCACTAACCAAATTGGAATATTATCACATCTTTATAGAAGGAAAAAGAAAAGGAATTAAAAAAAAATTGATTTCTTTAAAAAAGAAATTAAAATAAATAATTAAAATGAGTGCACAAAGAAGAATGTGCTTCGTATGGGTGAAAGAAAGAGGAGGCAAAATGATTTCCACTTTCTATTGATGGAAAACATTTATAAAGACCTCTTTTCCATATTTCATTAATCTGTTTGTTTTTTCACATGCCAAACACTAGAAAATCCAGAAATCATTTCTATGGAGGTTGTTTTATGCGAAACGGAGGGAGCCATTTTCCTTGACAAGTCGGATGCTTCGTTTCAAGGAAAACTTTACAATAAAGGAAAGTGCTTTATGGGAAATTATTTATTATGAAAGTGAAAAATTTTCCTTTATTTGGTGATGTGTGATCGAAAACGTTACCTATTGTTTGAACTCATTTAGAAAGTGATTTCAATCTTATGACTTTATTTCATGGCAAAAAAACAAAATCAAATTTTTGAATAATTACTTTTCTTTTCTTTTTCTTTTTCTCTTCCTCATCGGTCACTGCCACTTGTGGCGAGGCTCCATCGGCATATTTGACTCATCCGCCAACCTTCATCATGGTTGACACTTGGCCAAAGAATAAGAGGAAAATTAAAATAAATAAAACTTTAATCGAAGAAGTTGTCACAAGAAAAAATTCTAAAACTTTTACCATCCCCTTCTGTATCAGTAGAAGAAAAACTGCTATCATAAGGGCAACACGTGCAGCATAGTTGCGGTTGCCGCACCTCGCGTTGATGTGATCAGCAAAGATAAAGTGAAGCAAAAGTAAGTTAGAACCATTGCCATCAGGGATAGTACAATCAGCCCCATCAAGTAGTGGAACCTGGGGTTGGAAAATTCGGGGAGAATTTTTTGAGGCAAATTTGGTGAGGTAAATGATCATTTGGACCGATACTAAGAATCCGAATGTATTGCCCTCCTAGATGTACACCAGGCCCGCGCCATGTTATTTTCTCCTCGGTCCCGGGTGAAGGGGCAGGGGCACTAAGGCCCTTGGATTCTCGGAATTACTGTCGGCCTTGTCACGTGCTATAACGGTTGGAGGTTGAAGCACGGATTGGTAGGTTGCATTGGCAATGAGCCCAGCAATGACCAGCGGGGTTTCGTAAATCCAACCATTGCCGTCTGATTTTGATAATTGACTAGCATTTGGGACTGCTTCCCATGAGATTGATGACCGTTACCTCCTCGGTATCATCATTGTCCCCCAAGATTGGCCTTGAAGCAGGCGAGTTTGATCTTCTTCCTCTGTGCTTGGCTCCGGCTTGTGCGAGAATTTCTGCGATCTCTCTATCTCGTGCTCCCCTTTGAGAGGGAGTAGTTGAGACATCTAGAGGCGTCAAGCCACTCTCGTTTGGGTCGTTCACCTCCACGACCTCGTACTCTAGGGCATGCCCACAAAGCAGGAAGTCGACCACCTGCAACTCTTTCCCATCTTTGTTTTATCTCATTGATTTTCAAACATTAAGATACTAAATAATTTTTTTTTGCATAGACGGGACACCTTATATTCCCGTGATGATCAAATAAATTCCTTTGCATGGAAGATTTTCGTATATGGTAGGGATATCAAATTAACTTCCTCATTGAAGTAATGCACAAGAAAAGTGCGATAAAATAAGGAAATTGTGAGACTTGTCTCGAAATTTTTGCTAGCGGCAGCGAGATGCAAGGCGGTGTTGCCTTTACGGTCCTTCAAATTGATCACATGCTCCTTCTTGTACTGCTTCAGATGCTCCACCAATTCAACCAGCACTTCAAACCGGTTGTTCTTTACGGCGAGGTGAAGCGCGGTCTCCTCTCGGGCGGTTTCTCTTCGATGGATTCAGGCGAAGCAAAGAGCAACAACTTCATGACATCGAGCTCTCCGTTTGTGACGGCATAATGCAAAAGGATTCTTCTCTCTTTGTCCCTTCACGGAGCACAGGTGTGGACCCACCGTCAAGAGCTCCCTCGCGATCTCAACTTCACCTTGAGCTGCCGTGATGTGCAACGGGCTGAAGCCATCCGCATCCACTTTTTCCACAAGCTTCGGCATAAGCTTCAGGAGCTCTCGGACGACATCCAAACAGCCGGCCACACAAGCAACATGCAGCGGCGTGTGACCGGCTCCTTCTAGAGCTATCTTCTTGAGGATTTGCTTATTGCTGCTGATCAAGTCTTTCAGCTCATCAATATTGCCCCTTTCAGCTGCTTCCAACAACCGCTCCATTTGATCGGAACTAATAATGGCCTCTCTCTTCTCGGGACACCTTTGGATTTGGACATACTGTTAAATTATTTCCACTTTATAGAGTTTCCGAATTTCGAGAAGTTCATTGGTGAATGATGAAGTAAGACTAGCAACAGTAAAGATACATGCACATAAAATATTGACAATATCAAAGCACAGATCCAACCAAGTAGGACCACGTGTTAAAGGAAACAAGCATTGGAACATTCGTTTATGTCCAGGGTCAGTTTTTTTAGTCATAAAATGGCTTTTTAATCACGTGGAAAATACCCTCCTCGAGAAGGGACGGACGGGAGGACGGGACGACGGGGACGGGGACGGGGATGGGGAATTTCTGCTCCAAAGCACCTCCGAGATCAGTGTTCACCTCGAATTAAGCTCCATTATTTGGTGAATTCGTCTCAATTGAAGCCCCCTCAATCTCACCAGCGACACAGATGTTCACAGGGCGATGACCGTGCGCGCGTGTCGCATGCCAGTATTCGAGCCATGGACATGGGGAATTTATGTCGGAAAGAAAACGCCTCCAGGCCCGTCCGCGCCACTGCCCGTCACCGGCTACATGACGCAAATTCTGCAGAAGAGATTTCTCATTTTCTCTTTTTTTAATTAGTAGAACGAGGAAATATGCAGTACAGGACTTTTTAATGAAGTACCTTTCCTTGTCGTTTCGTCATCTTCTTTCTTTTTCTTGGGGTCATGTGTTTTGTTTTTATCTTAAGGGGCGGGAGGAAGTCAATGCCATGGTCTTCGTAGGCCAAACTATTAAATCCTAGCCAAGACCCTAGGATGACGTCACTTGCCTCCCCGACATTATCACGTGAATGGATCCATCTTGTCAGATTCATCAAATTGAGGAGTCATTGCATGCGAATTATTGAATGGTTATGGACCCCGTGTCATAATTTCTTTGCTTTACATATATTTGGGGCCGCACTAGGGCGTGTTTGCATTTGTATTCCAGCCGATATCTATGTCGTTTGGTTCAGAATGCAGTGTCGTTTACATATAAGGGTCTTGTTTCGTTTTCAGAATTGATTTTTTGTTGTCGCCAGCCAAATTGAAATATTGTCACATCTCTTTAGGGTCTTGTGCCTCTTTTTATTATTATTTTAAAATGTCATTTTAATTGTTCTTTCCCTTACTTTTCAATAGGGGTGTCAAAATTTCTATTCGGTTCAGATGCACATTAGTTTTGAACCGAATAGCAACTAGAACTCTACCAATGAAATAGCATATATTGCCCTCGAAAGTTGAATGTTTTTGTAGTTTGTACAAGGTAGTTCTAGTAGTTTAATTGCTTGATTGTATTTTGACCACTAAAAGAAAATCATCTATAGACCTCATGTGGATAGAGTTAATGGTAGCCATTCACACAATCAATGATTTAGATGATATTAATCTACATTATTTGTAGTAGGAATGTGCATAGGTTGCGCTTTTATTTAAATTGAAGCTTGGTTCACTAGCCTAGACTATTGCAAATTTAGGCTTTGCATCCCTTGCTAGGGCTGGAGAGGTCAGCTGACGACCCTTGCCAACCTAGAGTTAAAAGGAAAGAAGAACATAAAAATCAAAAATCAAAAAATAAAAAAGATATCGAAAAATTATTGACACTGGCCCATTGATCTAGCACCATTATAGAACAATCAACATCCAAATTATCGATTTCATCAAAATTGGGTACGGATTTAGTAGATTAGCAAATTATGAAAATCTTTAGGATTAAATTATCCAAATTGAAAAATTTAGAAGTAGATTAACCACTATACAATAGATTTAGGATTTTTTTGGGGGCAATTTTCCCATTTTTTTCTTGAGGATGAACTTAGTGGCAACTAGCATAGCTTTTGCACTGTACTTCACCTTGAACTCTCTACTAAACCAGGCGTCTAGAGTTCTAGAGTTGTTAAATACCTTGCATTTAAATTCTTGGATTGCTTGTGTTGATTTCAGAGCAACCACAAAGAGGACAATGAAGAGCAAGAACCGAGTAGGCCTAATTTTTGCAAAGGATGACTTAACTAGCTCTTATCTATGCAATCTCTTGAATCCATTTGTTGATTATGTACAATTTTTGACACCGATGAAAACCATGGAAGATATATAGTTGACAACTATGCTTTCAAAATTTTATTATATGTGACAATCCTAGATTATCTCTTGCTCAATTAGATTGCCTTAAGTTCGATTCCATTAAATTTTATCATCAAATTGCTCAATCAAATGACAAGTAGCAATTGACAAGTATATTAGTTTAGAGTTTTATCCTCTAATTGTTTCAGGTTTACTAGTCTTAGGTTCTTTGTGATATTAATCCAATTAACGGAAACTAATGAAGGTAAATTTATCACAAATCTACTAGTTTAGGGTTTGATCAAAAAATTAATTTTGAGTAAATTTTGAGTAAGTGCACCAATTTATGATTTTTGGTGGTCAAAAAATTAGTTTTCAAAAAAAATTTGTCATGGGTGTACTAATTTAAGATTTTTTGTGATATTAACCATTTTTCTCAAAGCACCTCCAAGATCATTGTTTGACTCAAAGTAAGCTCTATGATTGGTGATTTCATCTCCAATTGAACTCCCACCCAATCTCACCGGCAACTGATGTTCGCTAGACGACAACCCGTGCATGTCGCGTGCCGTTATTCGCTGTGAATTGGGGATGTTTTTGTCCTAAAAGAAAATGCCTCCGGGCCTCCCACTCCACTTCTTGCGTAACTAAAAAATCGGCGAAAGAAATTTCTCATTCTTTCTAGTTAGTAGAATGAGGGAATCTACATTAAAGGGACTTTAGTAGTTCATTTACAGTGAAGGGTATGGGAGTACCTTCCCATATCGTTTTGCTTTTTGTCATATGAGGCAGAGTATCTATGTCTTCCGTCGGTGGAAGTGAAGTCAATGCCATGGTCTTCATAGACTAATACTATTACGCCATAGGCATGACTCATGACCCTAGGATGATGTCATTTTCATATGACTTTATTATGGAGTCCCACCTTGTCGGAAGCATCAGACGTTATTGAACTACTTTAGAACTCCCGTATCATAATTTCTTTGCTTTACATATATTTAAGGTAGCAGGGAGCATATTTGTATTTGTGTCGGTGAGTGGTTTTAGAATTGCTTTTATGTTGGCACTAGTGAAATTGGAATATTATGACATCTTTAAAGTCTTGTGCCTCCTTTTGTTATTATTGTATTTTAGTTGTCGTTTTAATTGTTTTCCCTGGACTTTTCCAGGCCCGTTCATATTTATCACTGGCTGACCAAGCGGGTCAACTTTTGATCCTTATTTTTCCTAAGGATTAGATTTCTGCTCTTTTTCTTTCATTGCGACTCTAGGCGAGTATCTTATTTTGTGTAATGCTATATGCATCCAATTTAAACAATTGTGATTTCATATAAACAATTGAACATGTAAAGAGACAACGTGCCCATTCAATGAAGCCTCTGGCAATGCTAATCCTCATTTTTATTTATAAAACGACACAAACTACAATGAAAGCTTAATACATCTCTGAAAGTTTCCATACAGTTCATAGTTGAGCGAATCTCTATTATCTATTTACCCAGGAATACGTAGTGGCTATGGACAATGAGAATTTTACTAGTGAAATGGCATAGAATGCTCTCAAGTTAAATTGTTTTGTAGTTTGTACAAGGACGTTCCAAATAGTTTAATCCCTCGATTGTCTTTTGACCCACTGAAAGAACATTATCTATAGACCTTGTGCGGGAAGCCCGTACATGGCCAATCGATCATATGGAGTCCATGGTAGCACTCAAACAATCAATGATTTAAATGACTACATTATTAATAAAAAAGGAACGTGCACAGGTCCACGCTATTGGTAAGATTGAAGTCTGGCCTGAACATATTAGGCTTCACACCTCTTGCCCAATGGTCGGTGACCTCGCTAGAATTGAAAAAAAAAATGAATTAATAAAATAATAAAATTTCAATTCATTTTCAAAATTGGAGAAATTATTTCATGTCGGCGTTGATCTTACCATAAAGACACCCTAGCTTTCATGTGATCGATTTCCAATTAAAATTGGTTGGAAGGATTATATTAGCAAATTTTCAAAAGATTTAAATTAAAAATTAACCAAATTAAAAAAATTTAAGACTAGATTGGGCATCATACAATAGATCTATGACTTTTATGGTAATTTTCTCACTTGTCTTGAGGACAAACTCGGTGGCAGCTATCAAAACTTCCACAATGTACTTCACCCGACCTCTCTACTAAACCAAGCATCCAAAGTTCTAGAGGTGTTGTTAAGGACCTCGTATTCGAATTCTTGGATTGCTTGTTTTGATTTCAGAGCAACCACAAAGAGGACGGCAAAGAGAGAGCCGAATAGGCCTAATATTTGCAAAGGATGATTTTACTGTCTCTTATCTATGCAATATCTTGAGCTCATTCGTTGACTATATATAAGTTTTGACACCAATGGAAACCATGAAATATGTTCAATTTTGATATAGTTGATGACTATGCTTTCAAAAATTTATTACATGTCACAATTGTAGATAATCTCTCGCTCAAATAGTCCATTGGATTGCCTTAAGTTTGGTTTTGACCAATGTTATAATTGCATGTCTCCTTTTTTGCGTTTGATCAGAGAAGTGAAAATATTGTCCCATACCTCTTGACAATTGGTCATATATACTTTTTATATTCAGCATTAATTATCCTTATACCTTTCAATTTAAACTTTTAGAATGGGGTTTATAACATAATATGAGAGGTGGGGAGGGCAGATGATAGTGACAAGTTGTCAAAAATCCGACGGTGGGGTAGAGCGTGTGTTTGGAAAGTTGGAGTATGCTTCATACTCCCCATCGATAAGAATACATGAGATCCCACAAGAGGGGAGGAAACAAAATGCAAAGAGTCAAGTAAATATCGAGTTCAACCTCGATCTGGAACTTTCCCACCCTCTCTTCGACTTGAAAGGCGTAGTAGTCTGTCTTGATACGAGATTTAGTGGGAGTTACTTTTGATCATAACTAAGAGCGCCTCAATTTACTTGAGCGAGCGGGAATATTTCATTAAGTCGCGTGAGAGAAGGAGGTCATTGCAAGAAGCACAATCCCTCTGAGAGTTACTGAAATCGTGGAATTGAGAAGATGAACATGTAAACATGGGTAAAAACATCGACTTTTTTACTTGGGCAAAGCATTTCCAGCGGGGTAGGCTGCATCCAATGCAAAGCAAAATTCAACATGGTAATGGGGTATGCAAGCCGTGAATCCTGACCTTATTAAGTGCATCAAATGCAAGAGTAATTAGGTGTACAAGTGCACACACATTAGTTTCAACTTATGATCGGTATCTGTCTTTTCACTGGAACCTCAGCAGTGGTCCCCGGCTTCGAAATCAGATTGGGTATTGATGAGCTGCTGGCCCATGAAACAATCTTCTCCTAAACCGACCAGTCCGATTCACAGATATCATATAAAACTATGTATCTCAAATACAATAATTAGCTTAGGTGGTCATGCATGTGTCTTCATATTGTAACATGGAGTCCATGGCTCAAATCATGGTAAGAAGCAACATTTCGTCAAGAGAGAGAGAGAGAGAGAGAGAGAGAGAGAGAGAGAGAGGAATTCCCGCAGTTGAAACAGCCGGTCCGCCCAGTTCTTTTAGTTGAACAAATCCCAATTGCACCGCCGTGCAAAGGAAGTCAAATCCGATAATAACAGATCATATTTTTGTTGTTTGAGCCTCGATTATTTATACGTTGATGCAAATAATACTTTCCATTGATCCATTTTTTTTTTTTTTTAATTTGATGTTTTTTGTGATGACTTTACATTGCCCGCCCGCAGGAAATTGAGGATGGTGTTTGAATGCATTCAAGCTACGCAAATCGAATCCAAAGCCTAAATGAACCACAAAGAATTAGATATGTGCAATTTAGGTGTACCCTTAGCACTAGCTTGGTGTACAATTTTACGACTTCATTATAGTTGCATAGGGTAGACCGATTCATCTTATGCAGGTCCATCTCAATAATATGGTCGATAGTAAGAAATAGTGGAAATAATTGAGATCGAGTTGGTCTTTCAAGATACAAGTCGGATAGAGTACAAATACGATAACATATGCATTACCAAACGCCAGAAGTCAGAACTTGCCTACAGCCGATGCTAATTCGTCTTAAAGAATGCTTTTCCTTGATCCCAAATGCAATTTAGGTCTGTCCCTTATAGTTCACAAGAGCATATACCAGCACATACTCAAATAATATCCGTTGAATCTGCTGGTCCCACCATCAAATATCAAAATTTGTATATTTCGGGATTGCACTCCTCCAAATAAATAGATAAATTTGGACTTGGTCTGTCTTCCAATGAGTCGGCAACATCCTCAATGCCCTCCAGCGACTTTGGCAACTGGGCCTACGTCGTCTCGCCCGTCGACCCCTTGATGTCTCGGCTCCTGCCTCCGCCACCCTCTTCGTCTCGGCTAGCACCGATGCTGCCCTCTCCCAACTCAATCCCGAACTCTTCCCCTCATACCCCTTGCCGTGCTCGGCATCGCCTGGATCCCTGATGCTGCGCGGGGGCTTTCTCCGCCACAGCTGCAGCCAGTGAGGGATGATAGTCCGATGGTGGCAGCGTTCATTTGGCTTGATAAAATAATTTGCCATCGTTCCGTTATTGTCATTAATTTTTTCCATTCTTTTTCCAAGTTCTCGTCGAGCTACTCAAGCTAGGGGAGATACATTGATTTCTCATTGTTTTAGTAACTTAAGATGTGCAGAGTCAAGAACCAATATCTTTGCAATAGAGGTATCAAAATGGATCATGAACCAAGTTCCGATACATGAATCTAGCGTCCTCATTGGCAATTGACTGGGGACACAGTTCCGAGTAAGCAAATCCGGATGATTCTTGCAACTGAGTCATTCCGGAAATTTGAATTCTACTTGCTCCGAGCTGTGTCGGTGTACCCATGATCGGTCTTCCCGGTCTTTTGAGCTATTTAAGACATTGATTTTACTCTTTCAAAAGCAATTGAAAGTTAACATCGCATTCACTGAGATCTGCAGGCATAATTTCCACCCTTCCTTTTCGTTTTCTTTTTGGGCTAAATATTCAGTGTGGAGATCAAATTGATGGGTGCAGCCCAATTTACTGCTTTCCCAGTATGGATGTGGATGATGGGTGTGCTTTAGCGAGGACGATGATGGTCGGTCTTGGGCAGCCATTCCCAGGAATCAGTGCAATTTCAATCGATGCTATGTAGCTGAAATCTATCTCGTTATGTGGATGATGGGTGCGCTTTCCGAACGATATTTTATGGTTCCGGTGCAACTTCAACCTGATGCTTTATTTATTTATTTATTTATTTTTATTTTATTTGAGGCTTTTGATCCTCGCGGACAATTAGCTAGATAACACCAACGAGAGACATGGGACGTACAAGACATGACACGATAAATCGAAATCATTTCTAAAAAATAAAATAATTTCAACATGCTCCGTAACGTTATATATTAAATATATATTTATATATAAATGCACAAATAAATAAATAAAAATAAAAAGAGTTCCACTTAAAACATTAATCAATATTTGTTAATATCATTAATTATATTAATTTGACAAATTCAATTACATTCCATTGCGATAATCCATAAAAATTGAACGCAAAAAATAAAATAAAAATAAGCAATCCACATTCCACTATTAAATTTAGGATATGTACAGTGCAAGTCCCAAAACTTATCACAAAGATACAATTGAGACATAAAACTCATCAAATTAGTGCAATCAAGTCCTTTCATTGACATTGTTGATTTGTTTAAAGAAAAATAATGAAGTGATACTTTAAAATTTATTTTATTTATCTTATGTGGCATTTTTTATTACTATTTTCTTTAAATCATATTTAAATAATAGTAAAAAAATTAAAAATAAATAACTCTAAAAAATGAAAAAAAGAAAAAAAAAGAAAAGGTAAGGTCATGCTTGGTATATTGCTATTGCCACTACCACTATTGGAGGGGTGCTAGCGACCTGGGGGGGGCGGGATCTAAGCAAGGCCCAAGCAAGGCTCGCCCAGATTTGGGCAACACCGATCCTCACCTATGGCCGACAAGCCTCCTAGTCCTAGGTGAGGCCTCATCCCCTAGGCAAGGCCGACAACCTTACTAGAAGTGGGGCACAATATCACTCATTGGGCGAGCCTCACCTAAGCCTCAACTTGGCATCGAGGGTGAGCCTCACCAACCCTTGCCTAGCTTGTGATGACCTCACTCGAGCTAGTGAGGTTGCCCCCTTCGCACCTCATTGGTGCTCTTCAGGGCCAAGCAAGGCTCACCCCAGTCTTGGGCAACGATAGCCCTCACTTATGGGACAAGCCTCCTAGTCCTAGGTGAGGCCTCATCGGCCCTAGGTGAGGCCTCATCGGCCCTAGGCAAGGCCGATAACCCTTACCAACTCGAGTGAGGGCGATATCACTCCAGATTTGGGCAGCCTCACCTAAGCCTTAGCTTGGGGCAATGGGTGAGCCTCACTAGACCTTGCCTAGCTTTCAATGACCTCACTCGGGCTAGTGAGGGCCGCCCCCCACTCGCACCTCACCGGTGCTCTTCGACAATGGTAGCGACACTAGCGAAGGCCCAACCACGATCCCTATTTATTTTTTTTTTTTTCATATATTTACATTTTAACCCCTCAAGTATTGATTTCTTTTTAAAAAAAAAATTGACCCTATACATGTCGAAATTCCGAACTCACATGTTGGAGCATGTTAGGGAGAGTCGATCATGTGTTAGATTTTCGCGCTCGTTGATATGTCAATGCGTGTCAAGCATGTGTCGAGTGTAGGACAAACACAGCTCTCCCATAAAGTGGTTCTCAAGCAATTAGACTCTCATGTGCAGTGATTTGTTAAAAGATTAAGGAGAAAAAATATTAAAAATACATTTTGAGACCAATTGAGTGTGGTCAGGTCGGGTACCTGACTGAGAAATTTGTATTGAAAATAAATTGGTCAATTATATCCCAACCCAATTAACCAATTTGATTGGCCCAACCACAATTCCCATCTGTTTTTTTTTTTTCAGTAGAGATTTGAAACAAAACAAAAAAAAAAACAAAAAAAAGCTATCACATCGGACTAAACTTCCGTCCGTAAAAATGAAAACCGCATCGTGTTTTATTCTCAAATTACTTAAAGGGTCCATATCGATTATTCACAGACACGACCTCACACGTTGCCTTCAACGGCCTTGAACAAAAAGAGAAATCTAACCGACTTCCCATCCCAAACTACGGCCTCGTAGCTCTTCGGGTTGGCCCCGTCCTTGACCTCGAGGATAAGCTTGTAGATCGTCCCCAATCCGCACCGTCTCACCCTTCACCACCTTATCCAGAGCCAGCTTCGTCTGGGCGTCCTCATTGTGCTTATTGACCGCAAACTCAGCGATCTCTCCGCACGTGCGGGTCGCTCAGATCCTTTATCGGCTCCCAACCGGATGGCCCTCTCCCCGGCGGCCCCTGGCGGCCGAACTTTGGAGGAGGAGTACGCGGCGGCCACCGCGGCGAGGACGAGGAGCCTCATTTTCGGGAGGCTTTTGGCGTCGGTTCTTGGTGTGGGGCTTCGAAACTGAATGCTTATTTCGATGGTTTCTATGGGTGGGGGTACGTGTATTTATAGGTCTTAAAATGGCGCGATGGATGCGGAGACTTGTTGCGTGGTGTCGGAAAAATAAGTAATTTCTTTTGGGGCAACCTAGAATATAGGGAAAGGTAAATATTTCGTGGATTGTGAAATTAATGACTAATTGAATTAAGAAGGATGTGAATAATGCGGGAGCATCGAACCCCCGTCAAACACAAGGATTAATCCATGAGTAATTATTATAAGTTGAAGAATATCGTTGATTTTCTAATTTAAACCGATTTAAGGCCGAAGAGTAGTTTCCTGATTTCATTTGATTTTCTAACTTGATTATTTCCTAGTTTAATGTTCGCAGATTAACGTTCCCGATTTTATATTTCCTAGATTTAGAGTTGTAGTCCCTCGGTGAATAAGATGCGCATTCTCAGCTGTATGCATGCAAAGTTTTGAGTTCATAACGCACTGGACTTTCTTTCGAATGATTCATTTGGTTCATTGAATCTATTTGTTTCATAGAATGTGGATGAAAAAAATATTTTCTTTAAAATTATTTTTTATATCACTTACAAAAATGAAAGAATGAAAATATTTTTATCGCTCACTTAAATGTTTAGATAGAAATTGTAATTAATGACTAAAATATTATTCATTGATTAGTGAAACAAATGATCATTTCTAAGAAAATATTTTTCAAATCGTTCATTTTCGTTGCAAATAGAGCCGTTCGTCAATTCATTGGTAGTGAACCTTAAGTTCTTTATTTTTATTGGTGAAACAATTCCTTTATGCCTTGGTAATAAACCTTATTATCCAAAGTTATTTTTCCACAAACACATCAAACGCTTGCATTCAGTTAAAATCATTTTTTTTAAGTGATATAAATAATTACATTTAAGAAAATATTTTCAAATCAGTCATTTTCGTAAAATATACAGAACTATTCAAACCCATTATTAAACCTTTCCTATAACAATTACAATCGTCATTACGAACGCGGCCGAACTCCGCGCAATTGAAGAAAAGTTTTAACAGTTTTTAGAAAGCTGTCTTATATAGACGTGAATCCTCTGTCGATTCTATGCATCATCTGCGGCACACTCCTAGGAATCTCGTTCATCTTATGAAATTGTGAGATTTCCCAGAACCTAGAACTTTTCAGCGCGGTTAAGCTTCTTACATATACTTGGCCGACAAAAACTCTCCAATTGCAATGAAGCGCGCATGTACTTACCAAGATCAAACATTTCACAGAACCAAACCATAGTCCACGGTCATCTCTATAGTATATAGACCAAATGATTAAATTAGAAATCCTCGAACTTTAAGAAGTCCTCCATCGTTTATTTGAATTGCTCAAGGTGTTGTTCGACCAGAAGGGGCCGCGACTCCCCAGTCAGGATGGGCACATATTGCGCATGGGTCATGTTCGAGCGAACTCAATTAATTAGAGGTGCAGATTAGTCTCAATTAATTAATTAGTTTGGATTGATTCATCTAATCTAACAACCAGCCTCGCCACAAAGAATTGGCGAGGATGAGCTTCGCCGCGAGCTCGAGCCTTACTACACAGTCATAAGCTCGTCCTCGCTAGTGGTCGATCCCGACCGATGACTAGCCGGAGGAAGACGAAAAAGGAAAATGAATAAAAAATTGATTTATTCTAAAAATAAATTAAAATAAATAATTAAAATGAGTGCACAAAGAAGAATGTGCTTGGTATGGATGAAAGAAAGAGGAGGCAAAATGATTTCCACTTTCTGTTGATGGAAAACATTTATGAAGACCTCTTTTCCATATTTCATTAATCTGTTTGTTTTTTTGCATACCAAACGCTAGAAAATCCGGAAATCATTTTTATGGAGGTTGTTTTCCACAAAATGGATGGAGACGTTTTATTGACAATTCGGATACTTTCGTTTCGAGGAAAACTTTATGATAAAGGAAAATGCTTTCAAGGAAATTATTTTTATGAAAGTGAATAGTTTTCCTTTATTTTGTGATATGATCGAAAAAAACGTTACCTATTGTTTGGAACTCATTTAGAAAGTGATTTCAATCTTATGACTTTATTTCATGGCAAAAAAAAAAAAAAAAAATCGAATTTTCAAATAATTACTTTCTTTTTCTTTTTCTTTTTTTTTTCATTTTCATTTTTCTTCCTCCGTCGGTCATCGGGCCTTAGCGACGGCTAGTTACCAGCCATAGGCACAACCGACAAGCTTGAGCCTAGCTAGCTTGTGGCGAGGCTCCGGCACCACCTATGGTCAATTGCCAACCTTCATCATGATCGGCGCCAAAAAGAAAATAGGAAAAAAAAAAAAATCAATATATTCAAGATGAGTAATTCCAAAAATGTTTTCACCTATTTAGATTTAGGAATTCACTTTTCCAAATTTATGCAATAACATTTTCATTGACCCAAAAGTGTTTTCGATTGATTAGTCATATTCACAAAATAAATGAGTGAAAGTCCGGAAAATCAATTGCCGTAAAACACTTTCTCTAAATAAACGCATCAAGTCTTATTAATTTTTGCTTCTAATTTCACAAAAACCAACTGAATACATATGGTTATGAGGAGAAGCCCACTCAAAGTACAGTTCGCTGTTGAGTTGAGGATTTACAAAGCACAAGCAGATTTAATTAAATTAAAGTACAAGTAGAGATGGGGTGAAAAGTCATTCCCGATCAAACTCACATCTTAAATTTATCCCGTTGAGAATTTAACCGGCTCCACCTCTGTAGTCGCCACCATGCCATGGCATGAGCCCGGCGACCCTCAACCCGCATTGCCCGAAGGATTATTGGAGGAAAGTGAAGAAATATACTTTAGGGATTTTTCAGGATAAGCGGGGGTAGATTTGCTTAAAAAGAGGTATTTGGATCCGATGGGCTTGTTGGAAAAATTCTTCGAAATTGGACAGAACGGAATCGGACTCAACTAAATTATGGATCCCCAGTAATGGAGTCTACAGCACTTCTTTAGGTCTAGATCATCGATCTTAGAACATAAGAAAATGCACGATCACAATTTCTCAAATGCAGAACCGAAAAAGTACTTTAGTGCAAGTGAAATCACTGAAAGACAAGAGGCCAGAAAGGCATCACACACCAAACTAATCCAAACTTTTTTTGTTTTTAACTAACTGTAAAATTGAAATTCCATCTTACAAATTACTCCTGCATCTCTAGCACGCAATCAAAATTCCATCTTACGGGTTGATCAGAATCTTAATATAGAAAATGAAGAGATGAAAAAACTGCACTTTGACATATCTCAGGTACACTGGGGACTAATCGAAGCATTACATAAGAACCACGTGAAGTGCATAAACCAAGACAACGCCATCATCTCTCTTGTGTGTAAATGCACCATACATATATGAATCTGTAAGCAAATCAACAGAGTACTACAATTGCAAGTCTTTCATTACTATACAAGGGCGTAGACAATTAAATTACCTGCACGAATGCCCCCAGTGTAAAAAACCCATCCGGCGCAAAAATCTTCTGCATCTCATGAAACAATTCCGTCGCGTCAATGAACTCACCAAACCGAACCAAGGCATCTATCAAGGCATTCTACCAAACTGCACTCCTCTCCAGACATGAACAAGTCTGCGCATGCCTTGAGAGCAAACGGGAAAATGTACTTATCCGGAAAAATTCTTCCATCTTCCAACATCCCCCGAAGCAGCGAGATGGCCTCCCCCTTGTGGTCACTGCTTTGCGCGCGGGCCCTTATGAGAGCGTTCCGCATGAATTCGGATTCTCAACTTGTTGAAACACCTGATAAGCATAGTCGATGCTCCGTGCGGACGAGAACTAGAGGATTTTGCTACGGAGGAAGGGGTCTGGGATCGTTGTCGGTCATTGTCGTGGTGCACAGGGCTTCAGCGTGGATTTGCTTGAGATGGGATATGTCTGAGCAGTCGTTTACCAATTGAAGAAGACGACAGAGAATCGCTTAGGTCGAGACATTGAGAGTGTGCGGAGGGATTGTGGAGAGATTGTGAGAGCCATGATGCCCCTGCCAACAGAGGTTTCATTAAGACGTAGATATATACACGTCGGTTTTGGAATGAATCATTAAGTCCTTCGAGTTTTCTTTCGTAAAAAATACAGCCATGAATTGTTGGAAAATATTTGATGAACAATTTGGAAGAATATTGCAAGCCGGATTTGGAAACGTGATATTACTTATTTGCCTCACAACGTTACTAATAACCACCGACAAATTTCCTCCAAGGTGCAACAAAGTCTTAATTAAGAATATTGAATAGTAATTCTATTATTTCTCTAGGATCTCTCAATGGAAATAATTGGAAAAGATAGCTGTATTTTTTTGGAAAGAAAGTTTGAAAAGACTTGATCTTGATTAATCTCAAAAATTGACGTACTTATCTCTGTCTTTGAATAGAGGTAACCCTTCGAAAATGTTGCAATATGAACAGGTATGTTCTCAAAGGTTATCTTGAAAACATATAATAATAATAATAATAATAACAACAACAACAACAACAACAACAACAACAACAACAATAATAATAATAATAATAATATTATTATTATTATTATTATTAGAGTGTAAATAAATAAAAAATAATCGTAACTCTTTTATCAATCGTATTGTTTCAATAGAATGCTATGATTAATTTTTATAAAAATAAAATCTTAATTTTTAATTAATAAAAAATAATGATTGTTGATTAGTGCTCATCCACATGCATACTCACATTTTTTTCATGTGAGACAAGGCTCTTAATTAGTTCTTCAAACAAATTACCAACAATCCCCCACTTTGATGCATTAACCTAGAGCATGCACAAAAGAGGAAAGAGGGTTTGCACAGCAACCAGGAAATTTTGCGAAAGAATAATATGACCTAACTCTTCTAATAAGCATAATTGAAATAGCAATTCCACCATTACCGAATCCATTTCTTCTGTGGAGTTGGATCCCTAGCGGTGCTATGAGAACTGTTTTTCTTGTTCTAGGAGATATAGGAAAGGAAGAGTCACGTGAAGACAGCAGAGAATATTAGAAGACAGATAACTTCTTTTTCTGCACGTATGACTGGAGTGATGGATATCTTGATTCCTTTTATTTTCATATTTTGGAAAGATAGACTGGAATATATGTGCGTTTGGTAACGTTTAATTAAAACCACAGAAAGGGAATCGTAAATGAAAAAACCATTTATGTTAGAACAATTTTTGTGAAAGATCGTTTGGTAACTTCACAGGAATAAAAAATGAATAAATCACGTTTGGTAAATTTATATTCTTTTTGTTTCTTTTAATTTTTTAATATTTTTATTTTCATTTTTCCTTTTTTCCTTTCTTTTTCTTTTTTCTTCTCTTGGCCGGTCGCTTAGGCCCCGGCGATCGGCCGATGAGGGGCCGGCAGCCTCGCCCGTACGGCAAGCCTGGGCCTATGAGGCCGAGCCTTGCCGTGGGTTGGGTGAGGCGGGTCGAGTGTCGCCGCGCGGCGCGAGCCCGGCGTCTTGGAGCTCGCCCGGCGAGCTAAGCCTCGCCAAGCGCCGGCTTGGCCTCGCCTTGGTTGGTCGAGCTTGGCCTCGCCTGTGATCCGGGACGCAGGAGAGCGTTGCCCGGCCCCTCTCCTGACGACGGTCGCCGAGTATGGGCGAGGCGGCGACCGACCAAAGAAAAGAAGAAGAAAAGCAAGAGAGATAAGTGTTTCTTCAAAAGTTGTTTCTTTAACAAAATAACTTTTTTTGTTTCTCATTTCCGTTTTTTTTTGTTCCGGAACAAAAAAGACAAATTTTGAACAAAAAACGCAAACAAACGCGTTTATGTTCTTAAACAAAAAAAAAAAGAAGTGGAAACATGCACGCCCTATGATGCTAGTCTATTGGTAAGCGCATAGTACTCAATTATTTAACACATTTAACTACCGTAGTAACTGTCCAGGCAATAGTATAACTCTTAACATTCACACTGAGAAAAGCAATGTAATGGTATTTTGCAAGTCTAACAACACCAAAAATGTTTCGCCAGGCCATGTACCATACTACCATAGCTTGCAGCAATTTTTGAATAAACATCGGCAGGTTTTCTCTGTCGCAACTAGATTTTACTGCAGCAGCTTCCATCTGGAAAATGAATACAATGTTGAAAATAAAATGAATGCTCATGAAAAATTAAAATATTAAGTTATACAAAATTTTAGGCACTAGTTTCATAAAATTAATTTGGATGATATGCAAGACTCTGCTTAACGTATATATTATCATGTCAACGGTTGAGATAACTGATTCATCGTCTCATTGTCAGAACAGCAACAAAGACCGGCTAGATATTAGAACTACATATCCACAATAGAAATTAAGGAGATTAATCAATATGAAGAACATATCATCTTAGATAAGCCATACAATTCAGATATCTCTCAAGAACTACAACTCGGAAAGAGTCCTTAAGGACTTTTCTTCGAAAACCCAATTGGTGTAGCATTTATTCTTCAATGTTGGAGAAAAAAATACGGAAACCCAATTGTGATATTTCAAACCACTCTTTTAAGTTTACAAGCAACCTTAGTTTTGCTATATCAGATTAAAAAAAAAAAAAGTAACAACAGCATACTACATAATAAAATTGAATTCTCTATGAACTTTATGAACCTATGACAATATCCATCATAGTCTCCTGCACACTACAAAGGCTAAAAACCTCTTAATATCTAGGCTTGATACTACATGTGTAAGCAGACGAATGAGCTACATCATATTGACCGTTTATGACAGAATCAACAAGCCAAATAGAAGCTGATACTTAGGTCATTTCAAATTTATGAAGTTACCATTCAAAAACTAAACAACAGAAACTTCATAAAAATGTGTGCAAAATTAGAACCTGGTGTAGTTGCTGACTCATCTAAATCATCTTCCTGTCAAAAAAATATGATAAAAAGAATTAGCGAAACAATGATGGAAAGAACAGGGCAAAAAGTATAGTGCCTGTAAAAGAAAAAGAGCATGTAGTTGCAAATGGAACTCAACTCACTCTGATGCTGAAAAGCATAAGAGCATCAGGGAAATTCCTATGCAACCTCGACTGTTCAAGTTGGCTTTGATTGGTGGGCAGCATCTGCAAACGAGAAAAGACTCAGAGTCCACTCATTGAGGTCATGAAGACTAGACTTTAGTGGTCGTGTCATTTCATCAATATGCTTAACAGGTAGACAAGCGCAGAGTTTAGAAGAATCTAACAGACTAGCAAGAACATATGCAAGTTTGCCTCCAATAGTCTATTTGAAATCAGTCATCGGGAAGTACATGCTAGTAAAAAGAACAGAAACAAAAGGGAAAAACATCAGATATCAATACGTTTGCCTTTCCATTAAAAGGCAACCAACCGAAAAACGCGGAAAGGCAAACAAACTTGAGAACTATATAATTACTGTAGATATTAGAGATACCCTGCAGCCACCCTTTTTAATTACTCAAAGTAACCCAAGCTTAAGGTTTCGCTAATGATCATATACAATCAACAGAATACAGGTTTACGCCATCAGTCATCTCAGGACAGCAAGATAACCTAAATTTAAGGTTCATAAAAACCCTAGCTGCTCTGAGGAGACAGATCTCCACAGGTAGTCTCACATACAGATCGAACTTCTTTTTAGAAGATCGGAAGTCCAGCACCATTGGGGTCTCAAAGTTGCAAAGCAGAAGGCACTGAAAAAATTTGCCGCCAAAATTGTCCTACTGATGCTGCTCATATATCTGCATGTATGCCTCCGAGAGTGCAAGCATCTGAGGAAGCATTTTTGAAACATAAAACTTGCATCTCATACCTAAAGCATAATGTAGGTGTCAATCTACATGACAATTGCACTCTTATTTCCCCAAAACTCACAAAGAGGGAGAGAGAGATTTACTGAAGTTCTTCAAACTTCCGCCGAACAAAAACCCTGTAAGAAACTTCACTAGGTTTGCCATCATGAACAACATTGGCAATCAAATCATACTTTGATCGCAGCCTCTCCTCATCTCCTAGTGTGGGTAATGGAATGTAGTCCTTCAATTCCAAGTTCTTGACAAAAAAATTAACTGCAAAAAGCAATCATAAGTAATCGGATACTTAATAGTACTAATTTGATCAACATTTCACATTCGCCACTTCATATTGTCTTCTAAATCAAATCGCAGCAATATGAAATGGCTGATCTGATCATCAAAGTTCCCCAATTTTTTCCCAACTAAAATCATCAGGTTCAAAAGTTTACCTAGAGTGGTTCTTCTCCAACAAAAAAAAAAAAAATGTTTTTCGTAAATCTCCGCATATGGAGAATGAGACACTGAGGCAATCTCTTAACATGGTATCTCATCCTTGCAAGGCGGGGACGAACAACCTCTATTACTATTTCTCCATCAAATTTCTTTCAATATGTTGAAAGGGGTACCTAAAAGAAAATAAACATTAAGTTAGA